>CAUOFW020001829.1:0-68679 GCA_963454935.2 Ilex paraguariensis | reverse complement strand
TACCAAGGTCTTCTCCTCAAAAGACTGGCACAAACTCAAGGGGAGGGA
The DNA here is from genome assembly GCA_963454935.2 of Ilex paraguariensis. Lineage (NCBI taxonomy): Eukaryota > Viridiplantae > Streptophyta > Magnoliopsida > Aquifoliales > Aquifoliaceae > Ilex > Ilex paraguariensis. Next base: position 68,631 of record CAUOFW020001829.1, on the reverse strand, counting down.
GGATTTATGATTTGAGAGACCGGGAAGACTTGTTTTCAAAAATTGCTAAATTGTCAAGGAAAGTTGAGAGTCTTGAAGTCAATAAGAGACACGAGGTGTCTAATGTGTCACGAACCGAGGAGGGTTGTTCAATTTGCGAATGTAGGAGCATTCCCTATCGGATTGCCCAAACATTCGACCCTTAAAGAAGCGTACCATGAACAAGTCCATGCATTCAACCAAAACGAGGCAATCATTTTCTCCCAATTCAAATACTTACAATCCGGGTGGAGTAATCACCCAAATTTTAGTTGGAGAAATGAAAACCCCATTCCTCATGGTTCAAGTGCATATGCATCTTCCATGCCTCCCAAGCAAAACCAATACCATGGCCAAGGGCAAGCATCTAGCTCTCAATACCCCAGACCAATCCACAAGGGTATTTGTCAAACCCACCACCACAGAATTTTTCACCAAATCCACCTCCACAAAGTTTTTCTCAAGGACCGTCCAATCCATCCACATACCAACCTCCTCACAAAAGGAATTTGGAGGATATGGTCCATTCCTTCATTCAAAGCCAAACCGCCATCAATAACCAAAATGCCACAGCCATCAATGATGTAAGAGCCCAACTCACAAAGTTGACAAACTCCATAGGGGCATCTCAACAAGAAAAGGGGAAGTTCCCCGCTCAACCACAAGAGAACCCTAGGGGTCAACACCTTGTTGAGTCATCGGAACCTTGAAAGAGAGTTGCGAGCAACTCAAAGCTGTCACCACCCTCCGCAGTGGCAAAGAAATTGACAAAACCATTTTGCCAACGGTCTCACCCAAGACCACATTGCCAAAAGAAAAAGATCTCTGGGGTGACGCCGACAAGAGTGAGGTGCGTGAAGAGAAAGAAAGAGAGGTTGTTGAGAAAGGAAAATTAATTGATGATTGTGTGTTTATTCCTCCCTTGCCTGCCCCTTTTCCAAGTCGTTTGAAGCCACCTGTCAAGGTGGCTAATTATGCTGATATTTTGGAAATGTTTAAGCAGGTGAAGATTAACATTCCACTCCTCGACGCCATCAAGCAAATTCCATCATGTGCTAAGATTTTGAAGGACTTATGCACGGTGAAGAGAAAACTGAATGTCCACAAGAAAGCATTCCTCACCGAGCAAGTGAGCTCAATTTTGAGGACTAACACTCCTCCCAAATTCAAAGACCCCGGTTGTCCAACCATAGCCATCACCATTGGAAATTATCGAGTGGAGCAAGCACTCCTCGATTGGGGGCAAGTGTGAATCTTTCCCTACTCGGTGTACCAACAGCTGCAGCTGAGGAGTTGAAGCCCACCTCAATCACACTTCAATTGGCGGATCGTAGTATCCGTACACAAGGGGAGTAGTTGAGGATGTCTTAGTTCAAATTGATAAATTTTACTTCCCTGTCGATTTCATTGTGCTTGATACACATCCTGTTGCAAACCTTAGCTCCCAAATTCCGTAATACTTGGAAGACCCTTCCTTGCTACATCTAATGCCGTGATAAATTGCAGGAACGGTCTAATGAAGTTGGCATTTGGGAATATGACAATGGAGCACAATGTATTCAACTTGGCAAAGCAACCGGGTGATGATGAGGAAGTAAGTGAGGTCAATAGAATCGACACTTTGGTTGAGGAGCACTTGGAGCTGGAGGGGATATTGAAATTTAAGGAAGAAGGAATTGTGGATCTTGAGAATTATGATGAGCAAGAGGAGGTAGAAGATTTGAAAGGGATGGAAAGGTGGATCCCTACATTCGAAGAGTTACCCCATCGAGAAAAGAAAATTTTTTCGTCGGATGAACAAAAGCCCAACTTGGAGTTGAAGCCCTTGCCCACCCATTTGAAGTACGCCTATCTTGGGGAAGGTGAAACATTTTCGGTGGTCATTAGCTCTACATTAAACATGGAACAAGAAAAAGAACTCTTGGAGGTGTTGAGAAAACATAAAGGAGCAATTGGGTGGACCATTGCGGATATCAAGGGGATAAGCCCTCTCATTTGCACCCACCGCATATATCTTGAGGAGGATTCCAAACCTTCCCGACAACCACAAAGGCGGTTGAATCCCATCATGAAGGAGGTGGTAAGGGATGAGGTTCTGAAACTACTTGATGTGGGGATCATTTTTCCAATTGCCGATAGTAAGTGGGTTAGCCCCACGCAAGTAGTACCTAAGAAATCCGGAGTTACGGTGGTTGAGAATGATGAGAATGAGCTTATTCCTACAAGAGTAATCACCGGATGGAGGGTGTGCATTGATTACCGAAAGTTGAACGCTTGCACAAGGAAAGACCACTTCCCATTGCCATTCCTCGATCAAGTTCTAGAACGAGTAGCGGGGCATCTATTCTACTATTTTTTAGATGGATACTCCGGCTACAATCAGATTGAGATTGCTTTGGAGGATCAAGAGAAGACCACTTTCACATGCCCCTATGGTACCTTTGCCTACCGCCGCATGCCATTTGGACTGTGCAATGCTCCGGGGACTTTCCAACGCTGTATGATGGGAATTTTCAGTGACATGGTGGAAAAGATAGTGGAGGTCTTTATGGATGACTTTTCGGTGTTTGGGGATTCATTCGAGGGATGTTTGGCAAACTTGGAGAAAGTTCTAACAAGATGTGAGGAGAAGAATCTAGTCTTGAATTGGGAAAAGTGTCACTTTATGGTGACAAAGGAATTGTGCTTGGCCATATAGTTTCGGCAAGGGGTATTGAAGTCGATAAATCCAAGGTGGAGGCCATCTCCAACCTCCCTACGCCAAGAGCCATCAAAGGCATCCGGTCATTTTTGGGCCATGCAGGTTTTTATCGTCGATTCATAAAGAATTTCAGTGCATTGGCCCGACCCTTGACCAACCTGCTGTCTAAGGAGGTCCCATTTGAGTGGTCGGATGATTGTGAGGCATCCTTTAAAAAACTTAAAAGCATGCTAGTCACACCTCCGATCATGCGACCACCCAATTGGGATCTACCTTTTGAGCTCATGTGCGACGCAAGTGATTACGCGGTCGGCGCAGTGCTCGGTCAAAGGGAGGAAATAGACCATATGTGATACACTATGCTAGCAAAACACTTAATGAGGCTCAGATGAATTACACTACCACCGAAAAAGAATTGCTAGCAGTAGTGTTTGCCTTAGATAAATTCCGTGCTTACATCATTGGTTCGCCTATTGTTGTCTTTACTGATCACTCTGCTTTAAAGTATTTGTTGTCTAAGCAAGATGCAAAACCGAGACTCATTAGGTGGATACTCCTCCTACAAGAATTCGACTTGACGATCAAGGACAAGAAAGGAGTTGAGAACGTGGTGGCGGATCATTTATCCCGGCTTGTGGTGCAAGAGGCCGATGAGCACATTCCTATCCTGATTTTTTTCCTGATGAGCATTTGCTGTCAATTCACTCTGTATGTCCTTGGTATGCTGATATATGTAACTATCTTGCAACAGGACAGACACCACCGCAATGGAGCCCAGAAGATCGAAGACGATTTATGGCAGATGTGAAGTACTTCTACTTCGACAACCCGTATTTGTTCAAGTATTGCCCCGACCAAATCATGAGGAGATGCGTACCTGAAAATGAACAGCGGGATGTCCTTGCATTTTGCCATTCACAAGCTTGCGGTGGACATTTCTCAGCGAAAAAGACTTCGGCCAAAATTCTTCAATCAGGTTTTTACTGGCCCTCTCTTATCAAAGATTGTGTTTCATTTTGTAAGGGATGCGACAAATGCCAACGGTTGGGTAGTGTGACCCAAAGAAACATGATGCCCCTTTCACCAATACTTGTCATAGAAATATTCGACTGTTGGGGCATCGACTTCATGGGTCCTTTCCCTATGTCATTTGGTTATTTGTACATCCTCCTGGCAGTGGACTATGTGTCCAAATGGGTGGAAGCTATCCCGACCAAGACTAATGACCACCGAGTCGTAGTCAAGTTTCTCAAGGAGAACATCTTTTCAAGGTTTGGGATGCCTCGTTCAATAATAAGTGATGGTGGATCACATTTCTGTAATAGGCCATTTGCATCTCTAATGTTCAAATATGGCGTCACTCACAAAGTATCCACTGCGTATCACCCACAAACAAATGGCCAAGCCGAGCTAGCCAATAGGGAGATAAAGAACATTCTAGAAAAAATGGTTAACCCAAACAGGAAGGATTGGTCCGATAGATTGACCGATGCCCTCTGGGCATACCGCACTGCCTTTAAAACTATTTTGGGCATGTCTCCCTACCGGCTTGTCTATGGAAAGGCTTGCCACCTGCCAGTCGAAATGGAACACAAGGCCTATTGGGCCATTAAGACTTTAAATTTTAATTTGAGAATGACCGGTGATCATAGGAAGTTAGAGCTGAATGAGTTGGAAGAGATTCGACGAGATGCGTATGAGAGCTCCAAAATCTCAAAAGAAAGGGCCAAAATCTTTCATGATAACTCCATTGTGAGGAAATCATTTGAGCCCGGGCAAAAAGTACTCTTATACAATTCTCGCCTCTCCATTTTCCAAGGCAAACTCCGATCCCGTTGGGATGGCCCCTATCTTGTCAAGGTGGCCTACCCCAACGGAGCTGTGGATGTTCAAAACCCCGAAAATGGCCAGACATTCAAGGTCAATGGCCAAAGACTTAAGCCATTTTTTGGGGGCTTTGAAGAACAAGTGGTGGAGGAGAATTTGATGGATCCGGTATACCCGGAAGTTGTGAAGGAATAATTAGTTTTTCTTTTTTCTGCTTTTTAACGTACATGTTTTTATTTACTTACTTTATTTTTTTTATTCCATGTTAATTATGTTCTTTTGTCGTATCGTTTTTGTTTTTCTTAGTCGCAGATAATGGTGTTTTTGTCAAAGCTCAAGTGCGAGGTGTTCTCTAACCCTTCTTATCTTTTTACTATCCATCATTGAATATCATATTTGTTTAGAACACTACATGAATCAAGTTGGGGGGGGGGGTGAGGTTGCACTATTTGCATATTACACCAATGTTTGTGGGAATATTCTGCACGAATATTCGCGTCTGCCGACACTAAAAAAAAAATGGTGGGAATATTCCGCACGGATATGCGGCTGCCGACACTCAAAATAAAAAATAAAAAAAAAGTATGCCTTTATAAGGCTTTCAATTTTTTTTCTCCCATCCACCGGTGATTGGTCTCTCCTTCTTCTTCCCTTATCTTTTCTTCTTCTTCTTCTTCTTCGTCATTCTCTATGTTCTCTGTAAAAACAAACCACCCATGCAAATCCATGACCATATACGTCGACAACCCAGTCCTTTGTTTTATAATTTGCCTTATTTGTTTGTATTTGTTCATGGGTGCTCTTTTTCTGCTCACACTTAGGGTGAGGGGTTTCCAGCCTAACCCAAATCTCCCTCGAGTGGGTTAATTGTTGTGTTTTGTTTGTTGGTTTCGGCAGCTAAACAGATCTTTACACCCACCGCTTTTTCCTCTTTCTTCGTTTCCTCTTCTTCTTATTTCTATTGTGCTATTCTCTATAACACGACCCAACTCCCAACAATTCCATGACCATATTCCCCGAAGACCCAGTCGTTTGTCTCATGCTCGGCATTTGTTTACTCTATTTGTACATGACTCTTCTTCTTCTGTCTGCATTTAAAATCAAGGGTTTTCGTCCTAGCGAAAACCCAGATCTGCGTAGAGAAGATTAATTTGTGTATTTTCTTTGTAGGTTTCGACAGTTGAACAGATCTCTACCCTACAACTTGATCTCTAAACTCTACACACTGGTAAATTCGAAACATTGGGGACAATGTTTGGTTTAGGTTGGGGGTGTGATCTACAATTCCAGTTTGTTATAGTTTCGTATTTAAAAAAAAAAGATTGTTCTGGATTGCGTATTTTTACAGCATTTTTGCTTATATTTCATGATCACATCAAATGCAGCGTCAATCGTCTTTGTGACTGGCAGACGTTAAAGAACCAGATAGTGAGTCTTGAAGCATAGAAAGCATGGATGTTAAAAATTTTTGGTTTAGTTTGGGAGTCTTGCGCACATTTCCATCTGATGTGCATGCTGTGATCATGAGAAAAACAAGAGTAGTCAGAAAAATTGAAATCCGAGAAGCACAAGCAAAACCATTGTGTGGCAGAAGTACTTTTGCTAAACGTCGTCGTGCCAAACGGCTGGGTGCTTGTAAACAATGTGGCAGATGTTTTCACATGAAAAAATACAATCAGTGTTCTGAACCAATTTTGGGTCGTGCAACCGATCGATTAAACTGGATAGTGTATGGGTAGAGTAAGGATTTTCCTGAGACGCCATCTTATACCAGTCCGGGACTTACATGTTATGTGCGACAAGAAGTGGGAAGGGTCACTAATAATGACATAGACACAAGCGACGACTCGGATTAAATTTTAACTAATAATGACAAAGCTGTGGAAAAATGTGTTTTGGGGATGAAGGTTAATGGTCCGAAATTTTTTTTTTTTGTAAATATTTGTTTATGTACAAAGTCTTTTTGTTGAAATAAAAATGTGGGTCGAGTAAGGATTGTCCTAAAATGCCAACTTGTAGCGTGGGTAGGGACCTATCCTGAGACACCATAGTTTTCCAAGTTCAATATGTGCATTTAGTCTTTTTGTAAATTTTCATAGATAAATGTGTATGTAAATAGTTTTGATTTTTATTCGAGTGAAAAAAAAAAAAAAAAACTGCATTTCCTTGAAAAATGGTATTTTCTCTATGCTTAAATGTCAAATGTACATTGGTATTTGTTAATCTTAAGGTACAGAATGACAAGACTCGAAAATAGAATTATAATATAACTGACATTCTTTGGAAACCTGACATAACCAGTGGAGATAACGAAGAATACCATGGTAAGTTTTGAGCCTTACGATGCTTTCTGAGAGACAATCAACATTTACTCAAGTAAGCTCTTTCACTTTCAATTGTTGAATAATCTCATTAAACTTGCTTTGATTAAATGCAACTAAAGTAATCTATTGACATATCCTACAGGGAACCTTTGCATGCGACACAGTCACATACTTGAGAAAGGATTTTAGGCCATCTTTGAGTTGATTTTGAACCTTAGCCATTGCTTCTACAAAATTATATCCCTAGTTAGCCATGTTTGAGCCTTCAATGAATGATGATTTTTTTTCTCGAAAAACCCATATGATAACCGAGCCACACACAAAAAAAAAAATTAAAAAAAAAAATACACTTAACATACCTTGCTATCCAATTTTTTCTTGCACCCTCTTATAAATCGGTATGACATAGAAAGACAAAAAAAAAAAAAAGAAGATGGTGACTACTGTTCAACGAAGAATCGAAAAAAAAAAAAATGAAAGAAAGAAATACCATTTCTAGGCAAAAAACTGAAAAGCAAGAAAGAGGTGTGCTACATTAAAAAAGGGGATAGCTTTTGAATACCATTGACGTCATTTCATTAGCCACTAACCTCTGGCCACATTACAACCTATAGAAAGTCCTAATTGATCTCAAGTCTAATGCATGTGCGCTGTCGACCGAAAACTGGGGTATGTTAAATAGTATTTCTTTAATTGCATTGATATTCTTCCATGAGATTATGCCAAGAACATGATTAGCCTACTTTCTTAAGACTTTCACTCCCTTTCTAACTGTGCATGTGATTCTTCGATTGACCATCCTCTGATCACATGCCCTTTGAGAGACAAGTCACTATAATCGGAGTGAATTTTTTGCTGAGAGCATTCTAAGAGAGATTTGAGAAATCAAAGCTATCCATGGAAGGTGATAAAGTAGAATGTTTGTTATATAACAATTCTTGCTACTAGAATGATCATTCCTACTACACAAGGAATTCCAAATACCAATGTAACAAGTGTTTATTTTTGTATAGAGTACGTACCAATGACAGAGAAGTGTTCGGGAAACAATTCAAAATTAAGAGATGTGTGCCTCAATGATTCTGTTGCTAATTCATTTTGACAAGAAATCTTACATATACACATATTTTAATTGGAGTTTGTAGGTAGATTCACTGGAAACCTTCACGAGACAAAACTCGTCCACTAGGGATCACTAAGGGTTTAACGGCTTATTGCATATGCTAAATGCAATCGTGTTATCTGCGAAAGTGATTTTATTTTGTTATGTTGTTTATTACTAGGGACTAGTAATATTTAGGTTTGGGGGTGTGATTAACCCTAATTAAGGCATAATTTAATAGGTAAATTGTGTTAGTTGAATAAAGTTAAACTAGTCAAAATAAATCAAATTAGAATTAGTGTGTGAATAAAGGATAATGCATTAATTGTTGTTCTTTTCAGGATTTTGTGCGTCAAAGCTACAAACTACTGGGGAGCCAATTGCATTAAAGCTACAAACTACTGGGGTGCCAATTATCAAAGCTCAAAACAAAGGAGGATCAAAGAATTCAAGGCCACCTAATAAGATTTTCAAGTCCACCTAACAAGATTCAAAGTCACCTAACAAGATTTTCAAGTCCATCTAACAAGATTCAAAGCCACCTAACAAGACTCTTCAAGTCCACCTAACAAGATTCAAGGCCACCTAACAAGACTTTCACCCTCCCTTGTTGCATATAAATACCACCCCTTAGGACTTGTAAAACATTCATCTTTTGGTAGAGGAAAATCCTCCAAAAGTAATATTGCTTTCCTTATTGCTTATAGCTTTCTTTAAGTATTGCTTTCTTTTATTGTATTCTTGCTTCCTTTTAATTTATTGCTTTCTTTCACTTTAAGTATTACTTTCTTTTATTGTGTTATTGCTCTTTTACTTCCATTGCTTAAGCTTCCTTCTTCCCTTAGAAGAGTGAAACTCTTCCACTTTTCTAGAGCTTTACCAAAGCCGTGAAGGGTGGAACGTGATTCACTCATTCTTTGTCAAAGATCGGCTCCTTGTGTAAAATGTGTTACCTTGTAACTCCTCTACTTGGAGGGATGAGCATCACTCACTTTTCTAGTTTTAACAAAGCCATGAAGAGTGAGTAGTTTCTCATCCAATCTTTAGTAAGAGGTGGTTATCCGGAAGTTAAATTTATGCAATTCGTTTATGCTTAGCTTTAGTCTTTATTTTTTCATAATGTCTTCTCATCATATTGTTGTCTTTATTTTAAGCATGAATAGCTAAATCTCTTAGTTGGCAAAACCAAGAGGAACCTCCACTTGGGTATACCATTTCAACTCATTCTCCTCCCCTCTTTCAGAGTTCAATGGTTCGGTTTGACTGGGTTGAGGGTGGATAACTTGGTGAGTCTTTGATATTCCGTAGGCCTAGTCACGGTTTATGCTTAGATACTCACCAATCTTACCCCTAGCTTCCCACGAATCAATCGTTCATTCATGCTCTATTGGAGGAGGGTTTCGAGTTGAGACGGTATTCCTATTGGAGTGACCTCTTGGATTTGCCAACATTTGTTTCTCATTTTACTAGCATCAAAACAACTTCACCAAACAACTTCCAAACAATCAAAGATTTTACACTTTCTTTCTCCCAAAATCACCTCCCCTCGGTTTACTTCCTTCCCCGTGGAAACGACCTTGGAATACCACCAAGTAAAACACGATCCGCGAAAGTCTCCTTGCGCTTGGGGAGCACTTTTGTTCACACATACTCACATTTAAAATCTCATTCATCCACCATTCCGTTGCCCTTTCTTTTGACATCATCCCTAGGAGAGTGACACTCCCCTTTATTCATATACTATACATGCTAAAAGGTGATGTTTATAGGTTAGGAAACAACAAGAAAATTTGTCAAGCAATAGCCTACATAATTCCTCCAGTGTGAAGGTTATTCGTACATCTAAGAAATGAGCTGATTTGTTAAGCCGATCCACTATAACCCAATGTGTCATGTTCCCGTGTAGATAGTGGAAAATGAGTAATAAAGTCATGGTGATATGCTCTTATTTCCACTCAGCTACCTATAGTGGTTAGAGCAACCTTATCCGTCTCTAGTGCTTAGCCTTGACTTGCTAAAAAGTCAAACACCTACTGAAAAGATCCCCAATGTGCTTCTTCGTCCCACTTTAATAGTATTGGTGACAAAGACCGTGATACATCTTTGTGATACCAGGATCCAATGCAAAATGAGAGCCATGAAACTCCCTAAGTATCTCCTCCCTCAAATCAACAAAATGGGGAACAAGAACTCTGCCCCTATAATGGAGACTACCATTAGAATGGATAGCCCAATCCTATCACCCGAACCAGCTTGAACTTTATCCTTGATGGGTAAAGCCTCAGAATCCTGACCCCGAGCCTCAATCATTCTACTGAGTAGATATGGAGTAGCAACCAAATTGCCCATAATACCTTGAGCCTAATCCTAATAATGCAGTCCAAATTGTCCCACAATCTCAAGCATTTGCGAGTCTCATGGGAAGCTACACTAGCTAAAATCCCTCGTGACTTTCGATTGAGAGCATCAACCACCACGTTTGCCTTACTGAGATGGTAGTGCAAACTGAAGTAATAGTCCTCTGAGTATTTCATCCATTGGCACTGTTTCATGTTGAGATCTCACTGAGTGACCACGTATTTCAGAATTTTGTTATCCTGTAAAACCCGAAAAAATTTGAATTTTTATGAAAAAGGGAAAAATAATAATTAGCAGTTACGGTACGGGTTCAAAATCTAAATTTTTTCTAGAACTAGGATGACAAAATGGACCTTAAAATTTGATTCATCTTGCAAAATATAGTTACCTAGTCAATTTTTGTTGAATTTTGAGATAATCAAAATTTTCACATTTTACGAGGCAATCAAATGTCACATTACCAAAATAAATGCAATTGAGAATTAATTACGAAACATAGAAAAATAATTTAAAGTTAGTTCAAATAAAATATGTTGAACTTAAAACGGGACGAGATTTAATTGATTTGGGACGAAATTAGATTAGTAAAGGTAGGACATGTGGCACGTTGTAGGCAAAGCATCCAAGGGGTTAAAAAGGGGAAAAATCAGATTTTTCCCCCAATTTGGCTGCTGAATTTTGACAGAGAGAGAGGGGGAAGAAGAGATAGAAAATCAAGGGTTTCTTTTTGCTTCTTCTTCTTGCAATCTAGGGCCAATCTTTGATTGAAATCCTTGGGCCAAGAACAAAAGTTCATCTACTCGACGAGAACTATGTCTATAAAAAAATTGGGGATTTTGAAGAAGTCTCAAAGATGAAATTTTTTGAAAATTGAGGCTTGAAGCTTGATTTGGGTTTTCTTGGGATTTCTACCACTTGTATCACGCTTCAAAGGGTAGAGTTTTTCTCCTAACTAAGTTTATTTTTAAACTAGGGTTTCGTATGAAATGAGTAGCTTAACTTGAGATGAAATCTCTTGTCTAAATGTATTTCTAGTGTAGCTAGAGTATGAAAAATGGTATAAGAATGTGTAAAACTAATTTTCGCATGAATTTGGTTTTGGGCGAAATTGCTTGTTTTGGTAATTTCATGAGAAATGTGTTAATTGGGCATGCCATGTGTTTACATTTACGCCTTGAAGATGTTTGGTAATATGCCCATGTTGATTTAACATGTTGGTTTCATTGAAAATGTTATAACATGCTTGGTAGAAATTGTGGAATGTAATTATATGCTCATGATATAATTGACATTGAGAAAATGGTGTAGTTCATACTACACTCATGATATGATGAACATGACATTGAAATTGCAATTGTATATTACATTGCATATGCATGGGAAGCATCACATTTGTGGGCACGTGACATGGGTGTGGTTATGTGCATGATTTTGATCAAACACCATTCTTGGTGGATGATTGGTGGGCTCGGAAAAGTTGGACCAAGGTTTGAATGAGTCGCACGGGTTGCATTGAAAATAGGGTCGAAGTTAGCAAGAAGGGCTAGATTGTTCCTTGGGTGCAAGACCCGATGATTTGGATACGCACTTTGTTGGTATTGAGTCTATAAAGTATGTCAGCATAAGCGGGGCCATTGGTGGAAGTCCATAAATGTTGTGTCAGTTGGGTGCCTGTTTGTGAAAGTCCTTAAATATCCACCCCAAGAATGACTCGAGATTTATAAGTGGTCATTGGATGTGTAACATCAATGGTGGGGGCTTCAAATGCCCGAATTCATATGCATGACATTGCATGTATTATGGGAGCTAATGAAGGCTCAGGTTGCATCACATGTTTGAGTCTTACCGCATAATATGGCATAACATTATGACATTCATTATTAAAGTTGTATGTTCTTGGATGAATGCTTGTTTGATTGTTGAATTGCATGTTATTATTTAATTTGTTTTTTGGTTGGGGAGTAGGCTCTTTAGGAGATACTCTATTGAGCGTGGCGTACCCTTTACGGGGACAACATTTCAGGTGCAGGACAAACGTCGGTGGATGGCTCTCACTTGCGGCCCTCATTGATGAAGAAAGCCGAGTTGAAGATTTAAATTATATTTTTGTAAAACAAATGTGTAATTAGTTTTTGGACATGTAATATTGTATAAAGGATTGTACAACAAACTCATATGAACTATATTTTGTGTAAAATTGGATGTTATATGAGTTTGGGTGGATGTTGTATGAGATTGGATGAGTTAGAATTGGAAAAAAGATTGAATTGGGGGTAATTGAAAAAAGAATTGAATTGTGTAAAAAAAAACTCATATGAACGCTCTTCTACTGGTAGAACATTGATTATTTACCGATAGAAAACTTCCAGAGAGATTTCCTATCAGTAGAACGTTGATTATCTACCGGTAGGTCCTCTTAAATTTTTAGAAATTTAAAATAATTTTGTCAAGCCTTTGGGCTTTGAGTCTTTTTGTTCAAAGGATATAAATGGAGTAATATTAAGGACAAATTGATGTATATTGGACCTTGGAATGGTCAGGTGATTGAAATGTACACACTTTATGCGTTTGGGAGTACGGGTTGATGGGGTGATCAATGGGTTGACAAAGGACCCTCGATTTTAATGGCATCATAGCTTGGTATTAGAGCCTAGGTTTTTGATTTCCTAGGGCTTGCGGGGCATGGGTCTAGGCCATTGCATCTATTGTACATTACATGTTATGTGCTGTAAATGCTGCATGTTATGTGTTATGTGAACAATATGCATGATTAAATATATATGGAAAAGAGACACTAGGGTTAGAGAACATAACCTTGGGGGTCGGAAAGTGAAGGAATGGGACGTTCATGGTGTAGATGCCTACTAGTGGTGGCACACACTCTACTAGTGAGACAAGGAGAGAAATCTCAATGTTTTGACTTTGATCACTCCCTTGGGATACTAAGTGAGTGCTCTATTTTTATTTGACATGTGTGTAGATGACAAATAAAGAGAGAGGACATCGAAACGGTGGAGGAGGTGGGCAAAACAAAACCAACTACCACCAACCTTTGATTAACAAGCCTTCATGGAGGCTATGGGCACAATGATTGCCACCTTTTTACAAGCCAGTGCCAATGTGGGCCAAGGAGGCTTGAGTAACCTCCAAAAGTTTAAGGCTCACAAACCACCAACTTTTATAGGAGGGGCAGATTCGATGGTGGCAGACTATTGGTTCCAGTAAGTTAATGAGATCTTAAAGGCTATGGAGATCACGTTTGATGCCACTAAGATAAGGCTAGCTACGTTCCAGCTTGACAGAGAGGCCCACATATGTGGTGGGATTGGGCAAAGGTCTTGAAGAATCTAGAGGCAATGACATGGGGAGAATTTCGGGAGCTCTTCATGGGCCAGTACTTTCCATCAGCTGTTCGACAAGAGAAAACCCATGAATTCTTGGATTTGAAGAAAGAGACTATGAAAATGATGGAATACATGGCTAAGTTCACAGAGTTAGCCCATTTTTTCAATGATTATGTGGCCACAGACTTGGCCAAAGAGAGGAGGTTTGAGGATGGTCTGAAATTGCCCATTCAAGGAAAGATTATGGGCCACTGCCTACAAGATTTGGACTCAATGGTCGAGATAGCTATTGCCATTGAGAGAGAGGTGAAAGACGCAAGGGGCATCTGGGAGGTGGGTGTTAAGGACAAGAAGAAGGAGGGCCAATTCTTTTATTCTATTTTGGGGAAGAAGCAAAAGACTTCTAACCTCTAAGGGTATTAGGGATAGAGCCGTAGCTATCAAGGCCAAAGCCAAGGTCAATCCTTCCAAGGTGAGAGAAACTTTAGGACTTCCTACCAGGCAGGGCAGAGGACTTGTTTCATATGCCACTAGCCAGGTCACATGAAGTGGGATTGTCTTCAGAGGGAGGGATCCCAGAGTTATGGGGCATCTCAGCCCCAATCATCGGTGAGGCATCCACAAACTTATTTTATTCCTCCCTACACCACCATAGGCCAGGGAAACTGGTTTTAGTTTTAGGGTGCCACACACACCCTTACTACTTTATGAGCGAGGACTTTGCAATCAGGTCAGATGGGCCAAGGCATAGACCAAAGTCGAGGACAGGGCTTACAGGCCAGGACTTCAGGGATCCAGGGGCGAATCTACGCCATCACTACTCAAATTGAACCAGTGGATAAGTTGGTTATTTAGGGTACATTTCTACTTTTTCGCTTATGGGCAAGGGTATTATTTGACTCTATTGCATCACATTCATTTATTTTTACATCATGTGTAAGGGATTTGGGCGTAGAGGTTGAGAGTCTTGAGACCTTGGAAGAGTCATTGCATGTGAGTTTTCCCCTAGGAGATAAGCTACGCATTGATCAGATATATTAGGAGTGTGAGCTAGAGATCTTAGGGATTCTACTCACTGTGGACCTTAGGGTCTTGGACATGTTGGATTTTGATGTCATCCTCGGGATGGATTGGTTGACAGCACACTGAGTCGTCATCGATTGTGACCGAAAGAGAGTAACTACCTACACACCGGCAGGTGTTTATTTCAAGTTTCAAGGGAAAAAGTAAGATGCTCTACCTCAAGTAGTATATAATTTTTGTTGGCACGGGCAGTTGATGGGTTGGCTTGTGAGCCTTACACTTGAGGATGAATTGAGACAGGAGATGGGTCTACCTTGGGTAGTTTGTGAATATGCATGTGTTTTTTCGGATGAGTTATCGGGATTTCCCGTACATTGGGTTGTGGACTTCATCATTGACCTATAACCTGGTACATCCCCTAGTTCTATGACTCTGCATAGGATGGCACCTACAGAGAACACAAGGTCCAGTTGTAAGAATTATTAGACAAGGGCTTCATTAGATCAAGTATCTCACCTTAGGGTAATCTGGTGTTATTTGCCAAGAAGAAGGACAAGACCCTTTGGCTATGTATAGATTACTAGCAGTTGAATCAAGTTACCATCAGGAATAGGTACCCTTTGTCATGAATTGATGACTTGT
Organism: Ilex paraguariensis; assembly: GCA_963454935.2. NCBI lineage: Eukaryota > Viridiplantae > Streptophyta > Magnoliopsida > Aquifoliales > Aquifoliaceae > Ilex > Ilex paraguariensis. The sequence continues at coordinate 53,292 of CAUOFW020001829.1, read as the reverse complement.
TTGATCAACTGAGAGGGGCACAAATCCACTCCAAGATAGATCTGCGGATGAGTTAATATTAGTTGAGGATTAGGGAGACAGATATCCCTAAGATGGCGTTTAGGACGCGGTCTGGGCATTTTGTGTTCACAGTTATGCCTTTTGGATTGACGAATGCCCTGATGGCATTCATGGATCTCATGTATAGGGTGTTTCAACCCTACCTAGATCAGTTTGTCATGGTCTTTGTTGATGACATCCTGATCTACTTCTAGTCGAAAGAGGAGCACGAGGGTTACTTGAGGGTTGTTCTCCAAACTTTAAGAGACTATCGGTATTATGCCAAGTTTAGCAAGTGTGAATTTTGGCTGACGATAGTGAAATTTTTGGGACACGTGGTGTCGGCTTCGGGTATCTGTGGGCCCAGAGAAGGTTGAGGCAGTCATGAGTTAGGAAAGGTCTAAGTTAGTCTTCGAGATACGCAATTTCTTGGGATTGGTAGGGTATTATAGGAGGTTCATTGAGAACTTCTCCCGACTAGATGCACATATGACTATATTGACTAGGAAGGAGGTCAAATTTTTGTGGGAAGACTCGTGTGAGAAGGAATTCCTGGAGTTGAAGATGAGGCTTACTTTAGTTCTTATTATGATAGTTCTGGAGAGGGGATAGAGGTATACAGTATATTGTGATGCCTCCAAGGATGGACTTGGGTGTGTTTTGATGCAGTTCGGGAGTGTGGTAGCTTATGGTTCTTGGCAGTTGAAGAGTCACAAGCAAAACTACCCCACGCATGACATGGAGTTGGTTGCCATTGTCTTTACCTTGAAAGCATGGCACCACTATTTGTATGAAGAGCAATTTGAGGTTTTTTTGAACCATAAAAGTTTGAAGTACATCTTCACGCAACGAGACCTCAATATGAGGCAGCGTAGGTGGATGGAGTACTTGAAGGATTTATGACTTCACTTTGCATTACCATCCTAGTAAGGCAAACATGGTGGCTGATGCACTCAGCCAAAAGTCACTGGGAGTCTTGGCTAGTGTGGCTTCTTTGGAGTGGCAAATGCTTGAGACTGTGGGACAGCTCTGGTTACACTACCGGGGGTCAGACTTAGGGCACTTTGGGGAGTTTGGTGGTTACGCCTTCCCTACTGAGTAGGGAGATCGAGCCCCAAGAGCAGGACACATAGATATTGTCCATCATGGATCGAGTATAGTCGGGGACGGGTGATGAGGGCTGAACTATTCACGCGGATCGTAGTCTTTGGTTCAGGGGAAGGGTTGTGGTTCCCCAATCTGCAGATCTGGGGAAGGAGATTCTTAGGGAGTTTCATTGCTCTTGTTTTGTTATATATCTAAGTGGCACAAAGATGTACCATGATTTTTGCCGCTAGTACTATTGGAGTGAGATGAAGAGGCACGTTGGGGACTTTGTTAGTCGATGTCTCACATGTTAGTAGGTCAAGGTTGAGCACCAGAGACCAGAAAGATTGCACCAGGTACTGGTGTCTATAGGTTAAGGTAACAATATCTAGGTTATCTGACAGCGTTGTACCAGTACTTAATCACTTAGGTACTAGTACCTGAGCCCAGATTTTTCCCAAATCCTTCCAATTTTCAACCTTTAACCATCCAATCTCATTCTATGTTCATTCAAACTAAAATAACATTCTTTTGCATCAAATATTGTCCAAACAGTTCATTACATATCCCTTTTTACAATTTACAAGTTCAAAACAAATTACATAATTGATTTATAAAATGTGATTCAAAAGCTACATTCCAGCTTCCTCATCAACTAGGTCCCAAGTGAGGGTTCTCCTTTGACGCTTGTCTAACACTTGAAAATATGTCCCCACAAAGGGTGAGTCATGCTCAATAGGGTATCTTCTAAGGAGGCTGCTCCCCAACGCAAATGCATATGAAATATTTACATGCAATTCATCAATCAATTATCCATTCAAAAATTTACGATTCATTAATGTATACCACAATGCCATGCCATGTCATGAGATGAAACTCACACATGCAATGCAACCCGAACCCTCCACTGGCTCCCACAACATATATCATGTGATGCGTATGTATCCAGGCATTCTAAGCCCCCCATTGATGTTACATATCCAATGATCATTTTATAAAATCTTGGGTTTTTCTTAGGGTGGGTATTTATGGACTTTCACCAATGGGTACCCAACCGAAACGACATCTATGGACATCCACCAATGGCTCCGTATAGTCCAACACACTTTATAGACCTAATACCAACAGGAGTGTGTATACAAATTTACCAAGTCCTGCACTCGAGGGAGAATCTAGCTCTTTCTTGCTAACCCTGACCCTTGTTTTTATTGCAACCCGTGTGACTCATTTGAACTTAGTTCCAACTTTCTCGAGCCCACATATCAACCCATCAAGGATAATTTTTGATTAAAACCATGCACATACACTCATACTGATGTCCCACAAATGCGATGCTACCTGTGCATATACAAATGTAATGTATAATTGTAAATTTCAATATCATATTCATCATATCCAATGTCTACAAACATTTCTTTAATTGCTCGATTGTCAATTATATCATAAAGCATATAATCACAATCCACAACACCATCAGATATGTTTTAGCATATTCTATACACATAACACACTTAATCAACCATAGGCATTGCATCCAACCCTACAAGGCACATAGATTATGTAAACACATAGCATGCCCAAATTAACGCATTTCTCATGAAATTTCAAAGCAAGCAATCTCATTGCACCAAATCATACAAGTGTTGGTTATAACATTTTCCTATACTCATTTTTCACATTTCAACTATACTAGGTATGTGCTATACATGATATTTCATCTCTAACACCCTACCCATTTCATATTTCAACCCTAGGTTGGAAATAAACCTAGTAAGGAAGGAACCCTACCTGTTGTAGCATAATACTGCGCAGAAGAAGTTCCAAAAACCCCAAACCAAGCCTCAAAGCTTTGATCCCAAAATCCAATCTTCAAGATTGTGGCAAAACCCGCAATCTTTGGTATATACGCTTAGCTCTCATCACGTAGAACAATCTTTGTTCTTGGCCTGAAGAAATCTAACGGTTAGATTGTCATAGATTAGAGGTAGAAGCTTGGAGAACTCTCTTCTCTCTCTCTCTCTCTCTTTCTTCCAACTGTGTTTGGCTAAAAAAATGGGGAGAAAAATCAACCTTTTTATACCCCTCAAATGCTTAGCCTACAACACCGCACGTCCCGTCTTTTCTAATCCAATTTTATTTTGAATCAATTTAATCTCGTCCCATTTTAGGTTCAGTATATTTTTATCGAACTAACTTTAAATTATTTTTTGAGTTTCATAATTAAAATTCGATCGCGTTTATTTTATTCGCAAGACACCTGATCGCATCGTAAAGTGCAAAAAATCTAACTATCTCATAATTCGACGAAAATTGATTAGGTAGCTAGATTTCACGAGATGAATCCAATGGTGAGATCAGTTTCATCATCCAAGTTCTAAAAAAATTAGGTTTTTAACTCATACTGCAATGGTTAATTATCGTTTTACCCTTTCTAATAAAATTTTAAATTTTTTGAGTTTTACAAATGTCCTGACTCCACCAATTCGTGCACTAGGATGAGGTGCAGGTTACCTTTGACCTAGGGCCATCTTGGGTAACCCAACATTTGGCCCTTACCCTCGAAAAGGTGAGGACTTTGAACATTAGAACTTTTCCCCTTTTTGTTCTTATTCTAATCTCTTTCTTCCTCTTTCATACTACCAGCATTTCCTACACCGCCTTGGGTGAGAAAAAAAACTTGTGAGAAAGAATTTCAGTCCTTGCATTCCCAGTTGGGAATGGGAGATGCTGAGCTGATAATAGCTTGAGAAGACATTGTATGACTCAGGAAAAAAGATGAGAAGACTTTTGGCCACCTCTTCGCTATTGTGAAGGGCAAGGAAAAGGTTATGAATGCCAAGAATGAACTATTGACCAAGCTGAACAATGCCATGGATGAGTACACTAAGCTATCTATAAGGAATAAGGAGTAGAGAAGGAGAAGTAAACTCTGTCTCAAAAGGTTCTTCAATTTTATTGTAAATTAGAGTAGAAGGAACTCAAGATCAAGTTTGTTGGGGAGCCAATGCTTGAAAAATTTCCTTGTTGTTTCCTAACCTATAAACATCACCTTTTAGCATGTATAGTATATGAATAAATGGGAGTGTCACTCTCCTAGAGATGTTGTCAAAAGAAAGGGCAACAGAATGGTGGATGAATGAGATTTCAAATGTGAGTATGTGTGAACAAAAGTGCTCCCCAAGCGCAAGGAGACTTTCGTGGATCGTGTTTTACTTGGTGGTAGTCCAAGGTCGTTTCCACGGGGAAGGAAGTAAACCGAGGGGAGGTGATTTTGGGAGAAAGAAAGTGTAAAATCTTTGATTGTTGGAAGTTATTTGGTGAAGTTGTTTTGATGCTAGTAAAATGAGAAACAAATGTTGGCAAATCCAAGAGGTCACTCCAATAGGAATACCGTCTCAACTCAAAACCCTCCTCCAATAGAGCATGAATGAACGATTGATTCGTGGGAAGCTAGGGTAAGATTAGTGAGTATCTAAGCATAAACCGTGACTAGGCCTACGGAATATCAAAGACTCACCAAGTTATCCACCCTCAACCCAGTCAAACCGAACCATTGAACTTTGAAAGAGGGGAGGAGAATGAGTTGAAATGGTATACCCAAGTGGAGGTTCCTCTTGGTTTTACAAACTACGAGATTTAGCTATTCATGCTTAAAATAAAGACAACAATATGATGAGAAGACATTATGAAAAAATAAAGACTAAAGCTAAGCATAAACGAATTGCATAAATTTAACTTCCGGATAACCACCTCTTACTAAAGATTGGATGAGAAACTACTCACTCTTCATGGCTTTGTTAAAACTAGAAAAGTGAGTGATGCTCATTCCTCCAAGTAGAGGAGTTACAAGGTAACACATTTTACACAAGGAGCCGATCTTCGACAAAGAATGAGTGAATCACATTTCACCCTTCATGGCTTTGGTAAAGCTCTAGAAAAGTGGAAGAGTTTCACTCCTATAAGGGAAGAAGGAAGCTCAAGCAATGGAAGTAAAAGAAAGCAATAACACAATAAAAGAAAGCAATAATTAAAGTAAAAGAAAGCAATAAATTAAAAGGAAACAAAAATACAATAAAAGAAAGCAATATTTGAAGAAAGATATAAGCAATAAGAAAACAATAATACTTTTGGAGGGTTTTCCACAACCAAAAGATGAATGCTTTACAAGTCCTAAGGGGTGGTATTTATAGGCAACAAGGGAGGGTGAAAGTCTTGTTAGGTGGCATTGAATCTTGTTAGGTGGACTTGAAAAGTCTTGTTAGGTGGCTTTGAATCTTGTTAGGTGGACTTGAAAATCTTGTTAGGTGGCCTTGAATTCTTTGATCCCCCTTTGTTTTGAGCTTTGATAATTGGCACCCGAGTAGTTTGTAGCTTTAATGCAATTGGCTGGCTCCCTAGTAGTTTGTAGCTTTGACGCACAAAATCCTGAAAAGAAGAACAATTAATGCATTATCTTTTACTCACACATTAATTCTAATTTGGTTTATTTTGACTAGTTTAACTTTATTCAACTAACACAATTTACCTGTTAAATTATGCCTTAATTAGGGTTAATCACACTCCCCAACCTAAATATTACTAGTCCCTAGTAATAAACAACATAACAAAATAAAATCACTTTCATAGATAACACGATTGCATTTAACATATGCAATAAGCCGTTAAACCCCTAGGTGATCCCTAGTGGACGAGTTTTGTCTCGTGAAGGTTTCCAGTGAAGCTACCTACAAACTCCAATTAAAAGATGTGTATATGTAAGATTTCTTGTCAAAATGAGTTAGCAACAGAATCATTGAGGCACACATCTCTTAATTTTTGAATTGTTTCCTGAACACTTCTCTGTCATTGGTACGTACTCTATACAAAAATAAACACTTGTTACATTGGTATTTGGAATTCCTTGTGTAGTAGGAATTATCATTTTAGTAGCAAGAATTGTTATATAACTAACATTTTACTTTATCACCTTCCATGGATAGCTTTGATTTCTCAAATCTCTCTTAGAATGCTCTCAGCAAAAAATTCACTCCGATTATAATGACTTGTCTCTCAAAGGGCATGTGATCAGAGGATGGTCAATCGAAGAATCACATGCACAGTTAGAAAGGGAGTGAAAGTTTTAAGAAAGTAGGCTAATCATGTTCTTGGCATAATCTCATGGAAGAATATCAATGCAATTAAAGAAATACTATTTAACATACCCCAGTTTTCGGTCGACAACACACACATGCATTAGACTTGAGATCAATTAGGACTTTCTATAGGTTGTAATGTGGCCAGAGGTTAGTGGCTAATGAAACGACGTCAATGGTATTCAAAAGCTATCCCCTTTTTTTTATGTAGCACACCTCTTTCTTGTTTTTCAGTCTTTTGCCTAGAAATGGTATTTCTTTCTTTCAATTTTTTTTTTCGATTCTTCATTGAACAGTAGCCACCATCTTCTTTTCTGTTTTTCTTGCCTTTCTATGTCATACCGATTTATAAGATGGTGCAAGAAAAAATTGGATAACAAGGTATGTTAAGTGTTTTTTTTGTGTGGCTCGGTTATCATATAGGTTTTTCGAGAAAAAAAAATCATCATTCATTGAAGGCTCAAACATGGCTAACTAGGGATATAATTTTGTAGAAGCAATGGCTAAGGTTCAAAATCAACTCAAAGATGGCCTAAAATCCTTTCTCAAGTATGTGCTTGTGTCGCATGCAAAGGTTCCCTGTAGGATATGTCAATAGATTACTTTAGTTGCATTTAATCAAAGCAAGTTTAATGAGATTATTCAACAATTGAAAGTGAAAGAGTTTATTTGAGTAAATGTTGATTGTCTCTCAGAAAGCATCGTAAGGCTCAAAACTTACCATGGTATTCTTCGTTATCTCCACTGGTTATGTCAGGTTTCCAAAGAATGTCAGTTATATTATAATTCTATTTTTGAGTCTGGTCATTCTGTACTTTAAGATTAACAAATACCAATGTACATTTGACATTTAAGCATAGAGAAAATACCATTTTTCAAGGAAATGCAGTTTTTTTTTTTTTTTCACTCGAATAAAAATCAAAACTATTTACATACACATTTATCTATGAAAATTTACAAAAAGACTAAATGCACATATTGAACTTGAAAAACTATGGTGTCTCAGGATAGGTCCCTACCCATGCTACAAGTTGGCATTTTAGGACAATCTTTACTCGAACCACATTTTTATTTCAACAAAAAGACTTTGTACATAAACAAATATTTACAAAAAAAAAATTTCGGACCATTAACCTTCATCCCCAAAACATATTTTTCCACAGCTTTGTCATTATTAGTTAAAATTTAATCCGAGTCGTCGCTTGTGCCTATGTCATTATTAGTGACCCTTCCCACTTCTTGTCGCACATAACGTGTAAGTCCTGGACTGGTATAAGATGGCGTATCAGGAAAATCCTTACTCTGCTCATACACTATCCAGTTTAATCGATCGATTGCACGACCCGAAATTGGTTCTGAACATTGATTGTATTTTTTCATGTGAAAACACCTGCCACATTGTTTACAAGCACCCAACCGTTTGGCACGACGACGTTTAGCAAAAGTAGTTCTGCCACACAATGGTTTTGCTTGTGCTTATTGAATTTCAATTTTTCTGACTACTCTTGCTTTTCTCATGATTACAACATGCACATCAGATGAAAATGTGCGCAAGACTCCCAAACTAAACCAAAAAATTTTAACATCCATGCTTTCTATGCTTCAAGACTCACTATCTGGTTCTTTAACGTCTGCCAGTCACAAAGACGATTGACGCTGCATTTGATGTGATCATGAAATATAAGCAAAAATGCTGTAAAAATACGCAATCTAGAACAATCTTTTTTTTTTAAATACGAAACTATAACAAACAAAACTATAACAAACTGGAATCGTAGATCACACCCCCCAACCTAAATCGAACATTGTCCCCAATGTTTTGAATTTACCAGTGTGTAGAGTTTGGAGATCAAGTTGTAGGGTAGAGATCTGTTCAACTGTCGAAACCTACAAAGAAAATACACAAATTAATCTTCTCTACGCAGATCTGGGTTTTCGCTAGGACGAAAATCCTTGATTTTAAATGCAGACAGAAGAAGAAGAGCCATGTACAAATAGAGTAAACAAATGCCGAGCATGAGACAAACGACTGGGTCTTCGGGGAATATGGTCATGGGATTGTTGGGAGTTGGGTCGTGTTATAGAGAATAGCACAATAGAAATAAGAAGAAGAAGAAGACGAAGAAAGAGAAAAAAATGGTGGGTGTAGAGATCTGTTTAGCTGCCGAAACCAACAAAAAAAACACAACAATTAACCCACTCGAGGGAGATTTGGGTTAGGCTGAAAACCCCTCACCCTAAGTGTGAGCAGAAAAAGAGCACTCATGAACAAATACAAACATATAAGGCAAATTATTAAACAAAGGATTGGGTTGTTGGCGTATATGGTCATGGATTTGCATGGATGGTTTGTTTTTACAGAGAATAGAGAGAACGACGAAGAAGAAGAAGAAAAGAGAAGGGAAGAAGAAGGGGAGACCAATCACCGGTGGATGGGAGAAAAAAAAATAATTTGAAAGCCTTATAAAGGCATCCTATTTTTTTATTTATTTTTATTTTTATTTATTTTATTTATTTATTTTTTTTTTTTGAGTGTCGGCAGCCGCATTTCCGTGCGGAATATTCCCACCTTTTTATTTTTTATTTTTTTATTGTCGGTAGACGCGAATATTCGCGCGAAATATTCCCACAAACATTGGTGTAATATGCAAATAGTGCAACCTCACCCCCCCAACTTGATTCATGCAGTGTTCTAAAACAAATATGATATTCAATGATGGACAGTAAAAAGATAAGAAGGGTTAGAGAACACCTCGCACTTGAGCTTTGACAAAAACACCAATATTTGTGACTAAGAAAAACAAAACTATACGACAAAAGAACATAATTAACATGAAATAAAAAAAATAAAGTAAGTAAATAAAAACCTGTACATTAAAAAGCAGAAAAAAGAAAAACTAATTATTCCTTCACAACTTCCGGGTATACCGGATCCATCAAATTCTCCTCCACCACTTATTCTTCAAAGCCCCCAAAAAATGACTTAAGTCTTTGGCCATTGACCTTGAATGTCTGACCATTTTCGGGGTTTTGAACATCCACAGCTGCGTTGGGGTAGGCCACCTTGACAAGATAGGGGCCATCCCAACGGGATCGGAGTTTGCCTTGGAAAATGGAGAGGCGAGAATTGTATAAGAGTATTTTTTTTCTGGGCTCAAATGATTTCCTCACAATGGAGTTATCATGAAAGATTTTGGCCCTTTTTTTTTGAGATTTTGGAGCTCTCATACGCATCTTGTCGAATCTCTTCCAACTCATTCAGCTCTAACTTCCTATGATCACCAGCCATTCTCAAATTAAAATTTAAAGTCTTAATGGCCCAATAAGCCTTGTGTTCCATTTCAATTGGCAGGTGGCAAGCCTTTCCATAGACAAGCCGGTAGGGAGACATGCCAAAATAGTTTTAAAGGCAATGCGGTATGCCTAGAGGGCATCGGTCAATCTATCGGACCAATCCTTCCTGTTTGGGTTAACCATTTTTTCTAAAATGTTCTTTATCTCCCTATTGGCTAGCTCGGCTTGGCCATTTGTTTGTGGGTGATACGCAGTGGATACTTTGTGAGTGACGCCATATTTGAACATTAGAGATGCAAATGGCCTATTACAAAAATGTGATCCACCATCACTTATTATTGAACGAGGCATCCCAAACCTTGAAAAAATGTTCTCATTGAGAATTTGACTACGACTCGGTGGTCATTAGTCTTGGTCGGGATAGCCTCCACCCATTTGAACACATAGTCCACTGCCAGAAGGATGTACAAATAACCAAATGACATAGGGAAAGGACCCATGAAGTCGATGCCCCAATAGTCGAATATTTCTATGACAAGTATTGGTGAAAGGGGCATCATGTTTCTTTGGGTCACACTACCCTACCGTTGGCATTTGTCGCATCCCTTACAAAATGAAACACAATCTTTGATAAGAGAGGGCCAGTAAAAACCTGATTGAAAAATTTTGGCCGAAGTCTTTTTCGCTGAGAAATGTCCACCGCAAGTTTGTGAATGAAAAATGCAAGGACATCCCGCTGTTCATTTTCAGGTACGCATCTCCTCATGATTTGGTCGGGGCAATACTTGAACAAATACGGGTTGTCGAAGTAGAAGTACTTCACATCTGCCATAAATCGTCTTCGATCTTCTTGGCTCCATTGCGGTGGTGTCTGTCCTGTTGCAAGATAGTTACATATATCAGCATACCAAGGACATACAGAGTGAATTGACAACAAATGCTCATCAGGAAAAAAGTCGGGGATAGGAATGTGCTCATCGGCCTCTTGCACCACAAGCCAGGATAAATGATCCGCCACCACGTTCTCAACTCCTTTCTTGTCCTTGATCGTCAAGTCGAATTCTTGTAGGAGGAGTATCCACCTAATGAGTCTCGATTTTGCATCTTGCTTAGACAACAAATACTTTAAAGCAGAGTGATCAGTAAAGACAACAATAGGCGAACCAATGATGTAAGCACGGAATTTATCTAAGGCAAACACTACTGTTTACAATTCTTTTTCGTAGTGTGAGCCTCATTAAGTGTTTTGCTATAGTGTATCACATATGGTCTATTTTTCTCTCTTTGACCGAGCACTGCGCCGACCGCATAATCACTTGCGTCGCACATGAGCTCAAAAGGTAGAACCCAATTGGGTGGTCGCATGATCGGAGGTGTGACTAGCATGCTTTTAAGTTTTTTAAAGGATGCCTCACAATCATCCGACCACTCAAATGGGACCTCCTTAGACAGCAGGTTGGTCAAGGGTCGGGCCAATGCACTGAAATTCTTTATGAATCGACGATAAAAACCTGCATGGCCCAAAAATGACCGGATGCCTTTGATGGCTCTTGGCGTAGGGAGTTTGGAGATGGCCTCCACCTTGGATTTATCGACTTCAATACCCCTTGACGAAATTATATGGCCAAGCACAATTCCTTCCGTCACCATAAAGTGACACTTTTCCCAATTCAAAACTAGATTCTTCTCCTCACATCTTGTTAGAACTTTCTCCAAGTTTGCCAAACATCCCTCGAATGAATCCCCAAACACCGAAAAGTCATCCATAAAGACCTTCACTATCTTTTCAACCATGTCTCTGAAAATTCCCATCATACAGCGTTGGAAAGTCCCTGGAGCATTGCACGTCCAAATGGCATGCGGCGGTAGGCAAAGGTGTCATAGGGGCATGTGAAAGTGGTCTTCTCTTGATCCTCCAAAGCAATCTCATTTTGATTGTAGCCGGAGTATCCATCTAAAAAATAGTAGAATAGATGCCCCGCTACTCGTTCTAGAACTTGATCGAGGAATGGCAACAGAAAGTGGTCTTTCCTTGTGCAAGCGTTCAACTTTTGGTAATCAATGCACACCCTCCATCCGGTGATTACTCTTGTAGGAATAAGCTCATTCTCATCATTCTCAAACACCGTAACTCCGGATTTCTTAGGTACTACTTGCGTGGGGCTAACCCACTTACTATCGGCAATTGGAAAAATGATCCCCACATCAAGTAGTTTCAGAACCTCATCCCTTACCACCTCCTTCATGATGGGATTCAACCGCCTTTGTGGTTGTCGGGAAGGTTTGGAATCCTCCTCAAGATATATGCGGTGGGTGCAAATGAGAGGGCTTATCCCCTTGATATCCGCAATGGTCCACCCAATTGCTCCTTTATGTTTTCTCAACACCTCCAAAGTTCTTTTTCTTGTTCCATGTTTAATGTAGAGCTAATGACCACCGAAAATGTTTCACCTTCCCCAAGATAGGCGTACTTCAAATGGGTGGGCAAGGGCTTCAACTCCAAGTTGGGCTTTTGTTCATCCGATGGAAAAATTTTCTTTTCTTGATGGGGTAACTCTTCGAATGTAGGGATCCACCTTTCCATCCCTTTCAAATCTTCTACCTCCTCTTGCTCATCATAATTCTCAAGATCCACAATTCCTTCTTCTTAAATTTTAATATCCCCTCCAGCTCCAAGTGCTCCTCAACCAAAGTGTCGATTCTATTGACCTCACTTACTTCCTCATCATCACCCGGTTGCTTTGCCAAGTTGAATACATTGTGCTCCATTGTCATATTCCCAAATGCCAACTTCATTAGACCGTTCCTGCAATTTATCACGGCATTAGATGTAGCAAGGAAGGGTCTTCCAAGTATTACGGGAATTTGGGAGCTAAGGTTTGCAACAGGATGTGTATCAAGCACAATGAAATCGATAGGGAAGTAAAATTTATCAATTTGAACTAAGACATCCTCAACTACTCTCCTTGGTGTACGGATACTACAATCCGCCAATTGAAGTGTGATTGAGGTGGGCTTCAACTCCTCCAGCTGCAACTGTTGGTACACCGAGTAGGGAAGAAGATTCACACTTGCCCCAAATCGAGGAGTGCTTGCTCCACTCAATAATTTCCAATGGTGATGGCTATGGTTGGACAACCGGGGTCTTTGAATTTGGGAGGAGTGTTAGTTCTCGGCGAGGAATGCTTTCTTGTGGACATTCAGTTTTCTCTTCACCGTGCATAAGTCCTTCAAAATCTTAGCACATGATGGAATTTGCTTGATGGCGTCGAGGAGTGGAATGTTAATCTTCACCTGCTTAAACATTTCCAAAATATCAGCATAATTAGCCACCTTGACAGGTGGCTTCAAATGACTTGGGAAAGGGGCAGGCATGGGAGGAATAAATACACAATCATCAATTAATTTTCCTTTCTTAACAACCTCTCTTTCTTTCTCTTCACGCACCTCACTCTTATCGGCGTCACCTAAGAGATCTTTTTCTTTTGGCAATGTGGTCTTGGGTGAGACCGTTGACAAAATGGTTTTGTCAATTTCTTTGCCACTGCGGAGGGTGGTGACAGCTTTGAGTTGCTCGCAACTCTCTTTCGAAGGTTTCGATGACTCAACAAGGTGTTGACCCCTAGGGTTCTCTTATGGTTGAGCGGGGAACTTCCCCTTTTCTTGTTGAGATGCCCCTATGGAGTTTGTCAACTTTGTGAGTTGGGCTCTTACATCATTGATGGCTGTGGCATTTTGGTTATTGATGGCGGTTTGTCTTTGAATGAAGGAATGTACCATATCTTCCAAATTCTTTGTGTGAGGAGGTTGGTATGTGGATGGATTGGACGGTCCTTGAGAAAAACTTTGTGGAGGTGGATTTGGTGAAAAATTCTGTGGTGGTGGGTTTGACAAATACCCTTGTGGATTAGTCCGGGGGTATTGAGAGCTAGATGCTTGCCCTTGGCCATGGTATTGGTTTTGCTTGGGAGGCATGGGAGATGCATATGCACTTGAACCATGAGGAATGGGTTTTCATTTCTCCAACTAAAATTTGGGTGATTACTCCAAACCGGATTGTAAGTATTTGAATTGGGAGAAAATGATTGCCTCGTTTGGTTGAATGCATGGACTTGTTCATGGTACGCTTTAAGGGTCGGAATGTTTGGGCAATCCAATAGGGAATGCTCCATACATTCGCAAATTGAACAACCCTCCTCGGTTCGTGATACATTAGACACCTCGTGTCTCTTATTGACTTCAAGACTCTCAACTTTCCTTGACAATTTAGCAATTTTTGAAAACAAGTCTTCCCGGTCTCTCAAATCATAAATCCCTCCCCCTTGAGTTTGGCTAGTCTTTTGAGGAGAAGACCTTGGTACATCGGTGGAATCTGTAATATCTCATGATTGTGCATTTTGTGCCAATGTATCAAAGTAATCTAAGGCCTCATCAGGGTCTTTGTTCAAAAACTCCCCATTACACATCATGTCAATGAGCTATTGATGGCCCGGTGTGATTCCTTCATAAAAGAAACTCACCAATTGCCATGGTTCAAAGCCATGATGTGGAAGGGATTGTAGCAATTCCTTGTACCTCTCCCAACATTGATAGAATTGCTTATTGGGCTTTTCTAAAAATTTTTGAATTTACTTTTTTAGGGCAGTGGTTTTATGCACTGGAAAGAATTTATTTAAAAACTCAGAAATCATTTGGCTCCACGATGTGATGGTTCGAGGCCTTAAGGAAATAAGCCACGTTTTTGCCTTCTCTTTCAGGGAAAGGGAAACAATTTCATTCTAGCTATCTCTTCCATCCCATGATTGGGGAGGAAGGTTGCAACCATTTCCTCAAAATCCCTTATGTGTGAATAGGGGCTCTGAGTTTCAAATCCGTTGAACGTGGGAATTAGTTGCAACATCCTGGCTTAACTATGAAAAGATGAGCTTGGACCGGAAGGAGGATGCATGATGGTGTGGTGCTTCGTGTTGGTTGTAGGAAATCCCTCATTGACCTCACCAGGGGATCCATTTGAAAATTATTCCCCTCATTCACGGGAGAGGAAAAATTCATTCTCGGATTGGGTATTTGGGGTTCTTGTGGTCCCCCACCCCTTTGGACATTTGGATTTGGTCCCCTTTGGACATTTGGATTTGCTCCTATATTGTCAAAATTGTCACCCGCATCCTTGGGTTGTTCTTGGTCAATATTCATGGTAAGGTTCAAATTTTGTCTAACAAGTCGGTTTTGGTTGTTCCGCCTCCACATAAAACAAAATATAGACCAACAAAGTTATACACAAACAAGATTATGTACATGGAACAACGTACCTCAGCCCATGAAGAAGATCATGGGACTTACCTCCGTCGTTCGAAAATCACCTTCTTGGTTTGACACTTGCCTTCCCTGCAACGATGCCAAAAATGCTTGACAAATTTCCTTGTTGTTTCCTAACCTATAAACATCACCTATTAGCTTGTATAGTATATGAATAAATGGGAGTGTCACTCTCCTAGGGATGATGTCAAAGGAAAGGCAACAAAATGGTGGATGAATGAGATTTCAAAAGTGCTCCCCAAGCGCAAGGAGACTTTCGTGGATCGTGTTTTACTTGGTGGTATTTCAAGGTCGTTTCCACGGGGAAGGAAGTAAACTGAGGGAAATGTGATTTTGGGAGAAAGAAAGTGTAAAATCTTTGATTGTTGGAAGTTGTTTGGTGAAGTTATTTTGATGCTAGTAAAATGAGAAACAAATGTTGGCAAATCCAAGAGTTCACTCCAATAGGAATACCATCTCAACTCAAAACCCTCCTCCAATAGAGCATGAATGAACGATTGATTCGTGGGAAGCTAGGGGTAAGATTGGTGAGTATCTAAGCATAAAATGTGACTAGGCCTACGGAATATCAAAGACTCATCAAGTTATCCACCCTCAACCTAGTCAAATCGAACCACTGAACTCTGAAAGAGGGGGAGGAGAATGAGTTGAAATGGTATACCCAAGTGGAGGTTCCTCTTGGTTTTGCAAACTAAGAGATTTAGCTATTCATGCTTAAAATAAAGACAACAATATGATGAGAAGACATTATGAAAAAATAAAGACTAAAGCTAAGCATAAACGAATTGCATAAATTTAACTTCTGGATAACCACCTTTTACTAAAGATTGGATGAGAAACTACTCACTCTTCATGGCTTTGTTAAAACTAGAAAAGTGAGTGATGCTCATCTCTCCAAGTAGAGGAGTTACAAGGTAACACATTTTACACAAGGAGCCGATCTTCGACAAAGAATGAGTGAATCATGTTTCACCCTTCACGGCTTTGGTAAATCTCTAGAAAAGTGGAAAAATTTCACTCCTCTAAGGGAAGAAGGAAGCTCAAGCAATGGAAGTAAAAGAAAGCAATAACACAATAAAAGAAAGCAATAATTAAAGTAAAAGAAATCAATAAATTAAAAGGAAGCAAGAATACAATAAAAGAAAGCAATATTTGAAGAAAGCTATAAGCAATAAGGAAAGCAATAATACTTTTGGAGGGTTTTCCACTACCAAAAGATGAATGCTTTACAAGTCCTAAGGGGTGGTATTTATAGGCAACAAGGGAGGGTGAAAGTCTTGTTAGGTGGCCTTGAATCTTGTAAGGTGGACTTGAAAAGTCTTGTTAGGTGGCTTTGAATCTTGTTAGGTGGACTTGAAAATCTTGTTAGGTGGCCTTGAATTCTTTGATCCCCCTTTGTTTTGAGCTTTGATAATTGGCACCCGAGTAGTTTATAGCTTTAATGCAATTGGCTCCCCAGTAGTTTGTAGTTTTGACGCACAAAATCCTGAAAAGAACAACAATTAATGCATTATCCTTTATTCACACATTAATTCTAATTTGGTTTATTTTGACTAGTTTAACTTTATTCAACTAACACGATTTACCTATTAAATTATGCCTGAATTAGGGTTAATCAGCCAACCGTGTCAAATATTAGGACTCCAAGAAATTTAAAGAGGAGGTCCTGGAATACTATATGGATGGCTTCAAAGACTTTAAGAAAACATCTCAAAAAAATATTTCCAATTTGGACTTCTCCAAGTTCACCCTAGGTGAGGATTTCACATCAACAACTAGAGGAGTGAAGAAGGATGATGATGGAAGAGGTGAATAGTATGCTATAGCGGACAAGGAGGAAGAAGATCGTGTAAAGACCATTACTTGGGAACCACTCATTTTGGATAGAGGAACCATGGGAGACATTATAGGTCCATCTGAAGAGGTTTCTGAAGAGGTTTACATCTGAGGGGACGATTTGGCTAGTAGCCTCCCTATTTCATTTCCCTCTATTTTGATGTAAACCTTTTTGAATGAATAAATCTTTTATGCAAAGTTTTTATGCTAGTTTCTCCTTTTTGTGTTCCATTTCTTAAAAATAGTCTTGGTTCTGGTTGGATTCTTTTGTTTTGTGGGTGCTTCAGGGTCCTATCTAGGCTAGATTTTGCAACTCGCATTGCTGAAAAACACCTTGGACTTAACACAAGTTAGTTTTGGGTCCCGACCTTTTATTAAGCTTTTTGGAATAAGTTTGAGCTGGGCTCAAGGCCTTGCCCTTTCGTTGAGCTTCTTGGGCTTAGTTTGAGTTGGGTTTACGGGAAACTCAGAGGTCTATATACCTGAGTCCCTTCCTTAATGATGTTCGAAATGACGTGTCATAGGAGTCATGCCGTCAGGAGTTATGGTTGGTGTCACTTTGTTTCCATAATGCCATATACTCAAGGCATTAAGCGCTTTTGGTCCCTGTCTCTCGCATTAATTACCATTTATGGGAAATAAAAGCCACTATTTAAATCCCTTCACTTGATCCTTTTTCTGCCCATCTTCTTCTTCTGGCATTGTTCTGCAAGTAGCATTCCCATTCCCTTATGGATGCTCTGTGACAGGAACAAAATAGGATTTGCAGAAGATGAGCTCTTCTTAACATGGAACTGGCTTAGACTAACCTATTAGTGCCAAGAGAGATGACAATGGATCATCTAATGATCATCGGGGGGCATTGTGATTTCCCTACTGGGGTCCAAGTCAATATCCTTATCCAAACTTTCCTTGCAACACCATTTCTATAAGAATTTTTTGCTACTTTGAATAAACCTTCAAGGCAGGTCTTTGCTTCCTTTTGCCTCCCTTTATCAGGGTTGTCCTTTGCTTTTTCAACCTATACCCTGCTCGGGTCTCTATGGAGGGATAGGGCATTTTGGTTGGTGTCATGGTCTTTTGGCACTTGATGGGGCTAGGTGAATCTCCAACCATGGCCGATTTTATCAAGCTCTTGCGCTTGGCTCCTAACTTTCATGGTTTCTATAAGTTCCTTAGAAGAGATGGGATGCCCAAACTAATTTTTGGCCTCCCTAATCTTGTTATTGGCTAGGATAGCCATTTTTCCTTATTTCTACAAATGCTTGGGGTGTTTGAGGGAGTTACAGCAGAATCCCTTTGCGTTCCCCAAATCTAGGATGTTCCAACCAATATGAGTGAGAAGATTGTCCCATGTACTTCTTGTGACACTTTTCTTTTTGCTTATGAATTGTCCTTTATTGCTTTTCTTTGTAGTGGAAAGGCCTCCATTTTGCCTGACTAAATTGGCTAGGATAAATGGTGCTATGGATGGAAGTCCATGGCCTCTTGGGAGCTTGATTACTCCTGAGAGACTTGCCTTCTTGAGTCTTGGTTCTCTCCCCGATGTGGCGGAGGAAATTCCTGATGACCATGGAGGCCTAATGGTGGTCACAAATGATTGCCTATCCTTTAATGTGGTTGTTCTAAAAATTCTTCCCAAGCGTATGAAATTTTATTATGTAATAACTCGGAGAATACCGAGGTTGTCTCCATAGGGAAACAAGGACAAATTTAAAGAGTGATATGATATAAACAAAAATTAAAATCTTTTGATTTGCAAAGATGGTGATTTATTAAAAATATTTTAAAAAATTTTGAATATAATATTGAAAGAAACTGGCTAATCTTCCGATTTCATCTCACCATTTATAAGATTTTGACCCAATTTATAACTCATCCAAGATCATTAAACTCACTTAGACGGAAAATATTCAACAAAAATTAGAATTAGAAAATATGTGTTTTGATGATAAAACTAATTAATGAAAAAATTGGTATCATGTTGATTGTAAAGACTACAAGCATTACCCGTGCCAAATTAAATTGCCAACAGTTAATCTAGAATGTTTACAAATCACTCATTTCTTCAAAATTAATTATTTCAATCAACAAAAAAACACTAAGCATTAATACCACTTTAGGGTCCAAATCATTGACTCATGGATGAGAATCCCTCATTCGATTGTGCTAGAATTAAACTACTAAGACATATCGCATGTTGAATTTAAAGCAAATATGAAAGACATATCAATTAAAGAGAAAAAAAAATTATATTGAAAACAATATTAAATTTAATACTTTGTATCTAAAAAAAAAACTAAAGATTATTGCAAAAATAAGAAATTGAAAAGGAAAAAAGAATGAAGAATGCTCTCTGACTCCTTGTCCTAGCAAGAAAGATGCCCTAGTTGATGAAACTCCCAAGAGGATATGCAAAAGATGAGTTATATATCTTTGAAAATCCTCCCCTTTTTTTGTTTAAGAAGAAATGGAAGGAGAGAGATACGACCAATCCACCAAAGATCCTCTCCTTCCTCTTTACGGATCTTTCTCCTCAAAAAAAGTCTTGGGAAAATATCCCCAAACATTGGATGATTAAACTTTTCAAATAGGACTCCTTGTTGTGTTTGAATCTCTTGTATCGATATAAAAGGATGAATGAACCAATAGCAAGACCCTCTATTCACGATGAAATGGTAGGAAACAAGTAGAACCAATAGAAAATATCTTTGTTTGTTTTTGTTGTTGTCTATTATATGAATATGTACATTCATTGAGCATATTGTGCTCACCCCCCTCCCCCCAAAAAAAAAATAGTTTGTGTTTTCAAGTAGTTGAGCCAAGAGGGATATCCATGTTGAGTCTAGATTGTTGGGGGAAAGATGGAGTGTGGGTGTTGTTGCATTATTTTGTATATGTTGAAGTCTTCTAAATATCTAAAGCTTTAAAAGTCCAGGTTGTAGACTTTGGTGAGTGGTATGAGTAAAGGTTATGTTCATATGCATGAGTTTTATTTATATGTTGTTGCACCTGGCTTGTGCTTGTACTATGAGTTATTATAATTATGCACAAGTTGTCAATTTTCATGTTTAAGGAGTGGGGTTCACTCTACTAGAGTAGGCAATGATTAACCTTAAGTAGTATATAAATACAAGTAGTTAATAAATTTGAATTAGTGTGAGACAATAACTAAAAACTAGTAATTAAAGTCAAGTAGGGTTTGTGCGTAATTAGAGTTTGATGCGCGTTATGTTCAAAAATTTTCAGTTTTAATGCAGAATTTCTACACAATATAAGTAGCAATGTATAAAATCATAAAAGAACAAAGGCCAAAGTGTAATTTCAACACAAGAGGAGTCAGCATACAAAGCAAGTGGGAAATTCTAACAAAGCTCCACCGTCCGGACGGTGGTGGTGGCGTTCGGACGGTCACTCTTGACGGCTATCTTCATTTTGCCAGCTCTTGCTTCCTCTCCGCTATATAAAGTCGTGCCCTCTTCAGTGTTCAGGAGGCCGGAACCAAGAGAGAAATCCAAGAGAGAAAAGAGAAAAGAGAAAAGAGAAAGAAAAAAAGAAAATTTGCAAAACGATCCGGTCCGTGATGCACTTCAGTCCAAACTTTGTACTTCTACATTTCTGTTGTATCTTTCTATTCGGACAGTTGAACTGCCATCACCTTTTTGTCTTAACTGATAATAACGGTGATTGTGTTTCAGTTATTCCTTGTGAAAGGCATTTTAGATTTTGTATTTTAATTCCAGTTATAATGAAAACTGTATGCATTCCTTGCTTGTCTGTAGCAATGGGGCATGAGTAGTTTCGTATATCCTCCAGTGAGAGGTAAACATATGCATAGTAAAATCTGGGTAAATTTAAATTTTTTATGAAAAGGGCAAAACAGTAATTTATCACTACGACACGGGTTAAAAACTTAAAATATTTTAGATCTCGGATGATGAAACAGACCTCACTGTTGGATTCTTCTCGTAAAATCTAGTTACTACGTCAAATTTCATCGAATTCCAAGATAGTCAGATTTTTTTACGTTTTACGAGGTAGTCGAGTCTCAGGGTGACCTAAAAACGAATTTTTTAATAAAAATTTGAAAGTTGAAAATAATTTAAGGCAAATAAAAATAAAATTATTTTGAAATTTAATCGGGCCAAAATTTAATCGTTTTGGAGTGAAAACGGACCCGAAAAAAGAGAGTCGTGTGGTACAATATGCGTCAAGTATTCTAAGAATATAAATAGGGGAAAATCTATTTTTTGGCCCCCATTTGTGTTCAGCAGGTTAGGAGATAGAGAAGAGAGGGTAAAGAGAGAAAGAACTCCGCCATCTCTCTACGATCTACAAGATTCTAGTGCTCAAATCCGCTCGGGCCAACAACAAAATTCGTTTTCCTCGCCGTGGGCTACGCTACCACACCAAAAAAGACGGGTTTCACCGAAGGTTGAAAATGAAATTTTGGGGAAGTGAAGATTCAGGATTGTTTTGGGTTCTTGGGGCTTCCCAACGTCATTTTAGGCTTCAAGAGGTAGGATTCCTTCCTACTTGGGTTTATTTTAGAACCTAGGGTATTATGTGTAAAAGGTTGGTTGAGAGATATATATATCACTCACCTATGTATGTGAAATTGATGAAATGGGCATTAGAAATGGTTTAAAATGAATTCTTACCTTGGAATTGATATGTGGTAGTTGCTTGTGAAATTCCATGGAAATGTGATTTATGGGTATGTTATATGTGTACATTATTGCCTTGGGAGTTAAGTGTGTTATTAGCATATGTTATGTGATAACATGGTTGTCAATTGTTGTTGGAAAGAAAATGTTGATATAGATGCATAGATACATCGACATTGTGATGGAATTGGTATTATATGCCTTGGATATAAATTGCCATGGAATATGTTTAAATGTGGTTAATGTTATTCATGTGGCATTCTTTACATATGGGCATGACATTGAGATTGCAATGGTGCATTACATTGCATTGGCACGGGAACATCGCATTCATGGGCATCATCATGGGTGTGGGCATGCGTGCATGTGTTAAATCAAACACCATACTTGGTGGATGATAAGTGGGCTCGGTACTATTGGACCAAGGTTCAAGAGAGTCGCACGGTTGCATGAAATAGGAAAAACATGTGTCGGGTATAGCAAGTAGGGCTAGACTCTCCCTCGGGTGCAAGACCCGACTACTGGTTTTATACACTTCCGACAGTGCAAGTCCAAAAAAATGGAATGGTATGCGGAGCCAGCGGTGTGATTCCAAAAGTCCGCTACCCAACAAAGACACATGATTTTATTTTATAAAATGGTTATTCGATGTGTATTAATGATATGATTTTATAAACACACGATCGTTATTTCAAAAAGTACATTGGATGAAATCCATCAATGACAAAGTTTTTACACACATGGGCATTGCATAGTATTGTGGGAGGCAGTGAGGGCTCGGGTAAAAGTGCATGAGTGAGTATCATCTCATATCATGACATAACATGGTAGAAATTCCATCCTGAATTGCATATTCTTCCTTGGAATGAATATTGGTTGTGGACTGTTGCAAGTGCATATTCATGTGCATCTAGGTTGGGGAGTAGTCTCTGTAGGAAATATTCTACCGAGCGTGGCTCACCCTATACGGGAAAATATTTCAGGTGCAAGGTTTGTACCAGTGGGGGATTCTCATTCGGGACCTCCAAGATGAAGAAAAGGTCGACTTTTGGCCTTTAACCATGAATTTTGTAAAAATTTTGAGAAAAACATATATTTTGGCATGTAAATATATGAAATCATTATAATAGAACTTGTATGTATCAAGTCTTATGTA
Source organism: Ilex paraguariensis (assembly GCA_963454935.2). Classification (NCBI taxonomy): domain Eukaryota; kingdom Viridiplantae; phylum Streptophyta; class Magnoliopsida; order Aquifoliales; family Aquifoliaceae; genus Ilex; species Ilex paraguariensis. The sequence goes on along the minus strand of CAUOFW020001829.1, from coordinate 30,766 downwards.
AAAAACTATATTTTACATGTTCAGGATGTTTGTGGGAAGGTTTGGAATGAATTGGAAATGAAAAATATGTGAAACAGATAATTCTGGGCAAAACCTACCGGTAGATTACAGGTAGAACTTGTCTTGCAGGTAAAACCTACCAATAGAATACAGGTAGGTTATAGGTAGAACTTGTCCAGTAGGTAAAACCTACCGTAGATTATAGGTAGGTTGCAGGTAGAACTTTTTCAGTGAACAAAACATACCAATAGGAAAAATCTGAAATTTTAAGAATGCATTGCCATGCTTTTGGGCTATGTGTTCTTTGGTTCCAAGGGTATAAAAGGACATCAAATGAGCATAAATTGTAGCATATTGCACCTTGATTGGGCCAAATGGTAAAACATACACAAGTTAAACATGTGGGTTATAATCCCGATTTAAGGGAAAGTTATTGAAGTGTCACTAGTGTGCTATTATTATGGGTATTTTCAGGGGTTGACGGATGGTCAATGGTTAATAAATGACCTCCAGTTTTAGGGGTGTCATAGCTTGGTATCAGAGCATAGGTATACGATTTACCTAGGGCTGTTGGGGATGGGTCTAGACCATTGCATGCATTGTGCATTCATGATTATGTGTTTAAATGCTACGTGCTGCATGTTATGTGATAAGTGTTATGTGAATGATATACATGGTAAAATGTATATGGAGAAGGAACACTAGGGTTAGAAAACAAAACCTTGGGTTCGGAATAAAGGATGAACAGGATAGTTCAAGGTGTAAACTTGATCCCTAACTTTGGGATACTAAGTTGTTGGTCTATTGTTATCTTATGTGTGTGTAAATGGCAACTAGAGGAAGGGTACATCGGGGTGGATGGAACAATAACCAACCACCACCGGCCTTTGACCATCAAGCTTTGGTGGAAGCTATTGGTTCGGCAATTGCCACTATTGTACAGGCTAGTGCTACAACCGCTACTATTGCACAAACTAGTGCAAATGTTGGTCAAGGAGGCTCAAGTAACCTCTAGAAGTTTAAGGCACATCAACCTCCAACTTTTCAAGGAGGGCCAAATCCGATGATAGCTGACCATTGGTTCTGACAAGTTGACAAGATCTTGAGGGCCATAGAGATCACCTCTGATGCAACTAAGATAACACTAGCTACATTCCAGCTAGAGGGAGAATCCCAACTATGGTAGAATTGGGTAAAGGACTCCAAGAACTTGGAGGCAATGACATGGGTAGAGTTTAAGGAACTATTCATGGGCAATTATTGTCCGACGTCCGTTCGACATGCAAAGGCTCGGGAGTTCTTAGACTTGAGACAAGGCACGATGATGGTGATGGAGTATGTGGCTAAGTTTTCTGAATTAGCCCATTTTGCCAATGATTATGTGGTCATAGACATAGTCAAGGTGAGAAAGTTTGAGGATGGTCTTAAATTGTCCATTTGGGGTAAAATTGGGGGCCACTGCCTGCAAAACTTGGATTCAATGGTTACAACAACTATGGCCATTGAGAGAGAAGTTGAGGACGCATAGAACATTTGGGAAGTGGGTGCTAAAGACAAGAAGAAGGAGGGTCAATCCTCTTCTTCTAGCTCGGGAAAGAGACAGAGGACTTCTACACCATAGGGACAGGGTCGTGGCTTTCAAGGCCAAGGCCAAGGTTAATTCTCTCAAGGTGGGAGAAATCAGAGGCCTTCCTACCAGGCTGATTAGAGAACATGTTTCCATTGCCACCAATCGGGTCACATGAAGTGAGATTGTCCTCAGAGACAGGGATCCCAAAGTTTTGGGTCGTCTTAGTCCCAGTCATTGGTGGGACAGCCATAGACACACTACATTCCTCTCTACCCCACCATGGGTCAGGGAGGCCAGTACCAGTTTCAGGGTACTACTCAGGCCCTTACCACTTCACAAGTGGGGACTCCATAATCAAACCAAATGGGCCAGTGCATGGGTCGAGGCCGAGGATAGGGCATACAGGCTAGAACTTCGGGGATCTAGGGGCGTGTCTACACCATTATGCCTTAGATTGAGCCGACATATCAGTCCGTTATTCAGGGTACGTTTTTAATTTCTCGCTTATGGGCAAAAGTATTATTTGATTCTGGTGCATTTCATTCTTTTATTGCTGCATCATGTGTGAAAGATTTGGGCTTAGAGGTTGAAACCTTAGCAGAGCCATTGCACGTGAGTTCTCCCCCAGGAACTAGGGTGAGTGTTGATCAGATATGTCGGGGCTGTGAGTTAGAGATCTTAGGGATTCTACTCACCGTGGACCTTAGGGTGATGGATATGTTAGAGTTTGATGTTATCCTTGGGATGGATTGGTTGACGGCTCACCAAATTTTCATTGAATATGATCGAAAGAGGGTCACTGCCTACACACCAAACCGTGCTTTGCCCCAAGCCATCTATGACCCTCGATGGCACGGGCAGTTGATAGGTTGACTTGTGAGCCTTACTTTGGAGGATGAGGTGAGACAAGCGTTAGGTCTACCTCGGGTTGTTTGTGAATATCAGGATATTTTTTCGGACGAACTACCAGGATTACCTCCCCATAGGGATGTAGACTTTAGCATTAAGTTACATCCGAGTACATCACCTATTTTTGTGACTCCACATACGATGGCACCGGTAGAGTTGTAAGAACTCAAGGTCCAATTACAAGAATTATTGGACAAGGACTTTATTAGACCAAGCACTTCGCCATGGGGCACTCCGGTATTGTTTGCCAAGAACAAGGACAAGACCCTTCGATTGTGTATAGACTATCAGCAGTTAAATGGGATTACTATCAAGAATAGGTACCTTTTACCAAGGATTGAAGATCTGTTTGATCAGCTGAGGGGAGTGAGGGTCTACTCTAAGATAGACCTTCACACCGGTTACCATCAGTTGAGAATTAGGGAGACAGATATCCCTAAGACGGTGTTCAGAACGTGGTATGGGCATTTTGAGTTCACGGTGATGCCTTTTGGATTGATGAATGCCCCAGCGGCATTCATAGATCTCATGCATAGGGTATTCCAACCCTATTTAGATCAGTTCATCGTAGTTTTTGTTAACGACATCTTGATCTACTCTAAGTCTGAGGAGGAGCATGAGGATATCTTGAGGGTTGTTCTCCAAACCTTGAAAAACCACCAGTTATACGTCAAATTCAACAAATGTGAATTTTGGCTCATGGAGGTAAAATTTTTGGGACATGTGATGTCAACTTTTGGTGTATCCGTAGACCCAGAAAAGGTTAAGGCGGTCATGAGTTGGGAGAGGCCAAAGTCAGTTTTCGAGATACGTAGCTTCTTGGGATTGGAAGGGTATTACTAGAGATTCATCGAGGACTTCTCTCGATTAGCTGCACCTATGATGAGATTGACCCGGAAGGAAGTCAATTTTCAGTGGGATGATTGGTGTGAGAAGGAATTCTAGGAGTTAAAGAGGAGACTCACTTCAGCTCCTATTTTGATTGTCCCGGAGAGGGGAAAAATTGACACGGTGTACTGTAATGTCTCCCGAGACGGATTTGGTTGTGTTTTGATGCAGTCCAAGAGGGTAGTGGCCTATGGTTCTCGGCAGTTAAAGAACCACGAACAAAATTATCCCACACATGACATGGAGTTGGCTGCCATTGTCTTTGCTTTGAACACTTGGCGCCATAATCTATATGGTGAGCAGTTTGAGGTATTTTTCGACCACAAAAGTCTGAAGTATATTTTTACACAACGGGACCTCAACATGAGGCAACACAGGTGGATGGAGTACTTGGAAGACTACGACTTCACTTTGCATTACCATCCTAGTAAGGCGAATGTGGTGGCTAATACACTCAGCCAGAAGTCACAGGAAGTTTTGGCTAGTGTGGCTTCCCGAGAATTATGGATACTCGAGACTGTGGGACAGTTCGGGCTCCGATACGTGGGCCAGGCTTAAGGTGTTCTGGGGAATTTGGTGGCTATACCTTCCCTACTGAGTAGAGTGATTGGGTCTAGGGACAGAATCTAGAGTTATTATCCATCAGGGACCAAGTGCATGCGGGTACCGATGACAAGGGTTGGGCTATTCATATGGATGGCAGCCTTCGGTATACGGGAAGAGTTGTGGTTCCCCAGTTAGTAGATCTAAGTGAGGAGATCCTTAGGAAGTACCATTACTCCCGATTTGCTGTGCATCCAGGAGGCACGAAGATGTACACTAATCTTCGTCGCTAGTATTATTGGAGCGGGGTGAAGAGACATGTTAAGGATTTTGTTAGACGATGTCTCACGTGTCAGCAGGTCAAGGCTGAGTACCAAAGACTAGCGGGGTTGCTCCAGCCTTTGGAAGTGACTAAGTGGAAGTGGGAACATGTCACGATGGATTTTGTGACCCACTTGCCACGAACATTGCAAAGGCATGACGCAATGTGGGTGATAATGGAATGACTTACGAAGTCGGCACACTTTTTGGCTGTGCGAATGACCTTCACACTGGAGGAATTCTACAGGTTGTATATACGAGAGATTGTTTGGTTGCATGGGGTGCCTATATCTATAGTATCAGATCGGGATCCCAGGTTTATGGTTCATTTTTAGGAGAGTTTTAGCGAGCCATGGGGACATAGTTGATGATGAACATTGTTTTTCATCCCCAGATGGATGGCCAGTCAGAGAGGACCATCCAAACTTTAGAGGATATCCTACGGGCATGCATCCTAGAACTCAAGGGTAGCTAGGAAGAGCACCTACCCTTAGTGGAGTTTGCCTACAACAATAGTTTTCAGGCAAGTATACAAATGACACCCTATGAGGCATTATATGGGAGGCCTTGTCGTTCTTTGATTTGTTGGACAGAGGTAGGAGAAAGACCCTCTACGGGTCCAGATTTGATCAGAGACACCACGGAGAAGGTGGACTTGATACAGAAGCGTCTTCTTACGGCTCAGAGCTGATAGAAGATCTATGCCGATAGACGGTGGCGACCTCTGGAGTTTGAGGTGGGTGATCACGTCTTCTTGAAGGTGATGCCTAAAAGGGGAGTGTTCAAGTTCAGAAAATGGGGAAAGATGTCACCGAGATTTATCGGGCCCTTCGAGGTACTTGAGAGGGTGGGTACAGTGGCTTATAGATTGACGTTATCGCCCAATTTATCGGGTGTTCACACGGTGTTCTATGTCTCTATGCTCCGAAAGTATACTCTAGATCCAACACATGTGGTGGATTGGGGTGAATTGACTGTTGATGCTGATGGTACCTTCGAGGAAGGATTGGTGCGTATCATGGATAACCAGGAGCAGGTTTTGCGAGGCAAGACCGTGCGGCTAGCGAAGGTGCTGTGGCAGCACCGAGGAGTGGAGAAGGTGACATGAAAGCGTGAGGATACCATACGTACCAACTATTCATTCCTGTTCGAGGATGGAGGTACGAGTTTTATAAGTTTAAGTATAATATTAAAATTGCATATGCATGCGGTTAAGTGTGTATGTGTGTGTGTAAATTTTGGGGACGAAATTCTTTTAAGGGGAAAAGAATGTAATACCCAGGTAAATTTGAACTTTTTATGAAAAAAGATAAAACGGTAATTTGTCACTACGGTATGAGTTAAAACCCTAAACTTTTCTAGATCTTAGATGGCGCAACATATCTCACCATTTGATTCGTCTTGCGAAATCTAGTTACCACGTCAAATTTTATCGAATTCTAAAATAGTCAGATTTTTTTGTATTTTACGAGGCAGTCGAGTTTCGGGAGACCCAAAAACGGAATTTCTAATAAAAATTTGAAAGTTGGAAAATAATTTAAGGTAAATAAAAATAAAATTATTTTGAACTTGACCGGGATGAAATTTAATTATTTTGGGGCGTAAACAGACCCGAGAAAAGAGGGTCGTGTGACACAATATGAGCCAAGTATTCTAAGAATATAAATAGGGGAAAATCTGATTTTTTGCCCCATTTGTGTCCAACCGGTTAGACGATAGAGAAGAGAGGGAAAAGAGAGAAAGAACTCTGTCTTCTCTCTATGATCTACAAGATTCTAGTGCTAAAATCCGCTCGGGCCAAGAACAAAATTCATTCTCCTCGCCAAGGACTACGCGACCACACCAAAAAACACGGGTTTCACCAAAGGTTAAAAAATAAAATTTTGGGGAAGTGAGGATTCAAGATTGTTTTGGGTTCTTGGGGCTTCCCAACGTTGTTTTACGCTTCAAGAGGTAGGATTCCTTCCTACTTGGGTTTATTTTACAACCTAGGGTATTATGTGTAATGGGTTGGTTGAGAGATATATATACCACTCACCTATGTATGTGAAATTGATAAAATTGGTATTAGAAATGATTTAAAATGAATTTCTACCTTGGAATTGATATGTGGTAGTTGCTTGTGAAATTCCATGGAAATGTGACTTATGGGTATGTTATATGTATACATTATTGCCTTGGGAATTAAGTGTGTTATTATCATATGTTATGTGATAATATGCTTGTGAATTGTTGTTGGAAAGGAAATGTTGATATAGGTGTATAGATACATCGACATTGTGATGGAATTGGTATTATATGCCTTGGATATAAATTGCCCTGGAATATATTTAAATGTGGTTCATGTGACACTCTTTACATCTGGGCATGACATTGAGATTTCAATGGTGCATTACATTGTATTGGCACAGGAACATCGCATTCATGGGCATCGTCATGAGTGTGGGCATGTGTGCATGTGTTAAATCAAACACCATACTTGGTGGATGATAAATGGGCTCGGTATTGTTGGACCAAGGTTCAACAGAGTTGCATGGTTGCATGAAAAAGAATTACATGTGTCGGGGATAGCAAGTAGGGCTAGACTCTCTCTCGGGTACCAGACCCCACTACTGGTTTTATACACTTCCAACTATGTAAGCCAAAAAAAGTGTAATGGTACGTGGAGCCAGCGGTGTGATTCCAAAAGTCCGCTACCCAACAAAGACACATGATTTTATTTTATAAGATGGTTATTCGATGTGTATCATCCAATAATGATAAGGTTTTATAAACATATGATCGTTATTTCAAAAAGAGCATTGGATGAAATTCATCAATGACAAATGTTTTACACACATTGGCATTGTATTGTGTTGTGAGAGTCGGTGAGGGCTCAGGTAAAAGTGCATGAGTGAGTATCATCTCATATCATGACATAACATAACAGAATTTCCATCCTGAATTGCATATTCTTGCTTGGAATGAATATTGGTTGTGGATTGTTGCAAGTGCATATTCATATGCATCTAGGTTGGGGAGTAGCCTCTGTATGAAATATTTTACTGAGCGTGGCTCACCCTATACGAGAACACATTTCAGGTGTGGGGTTTGTACTAGTGGGGGACTCTCATTTGAGACCTCCAAGATGAAGAAAAGGTCAACTTGTGGCCTTTAACCATGAATTTTGTAAAACTTTTGAGAAAAACATATATTTTGGCATGTAAATATATGAAATCGTTATAATAGAACTTGTACGTATCAAGTCTTATGTAAAAAACTATATTTTACATGTTCGGGATGTTTGTGGGAAGATTTGGAATGAATTGGAAATAAAAAATAGGTGAAACATACAATTCTGGGAAAAACCTACCGGTAGATTACAGGTAGGTTACAGGTTGAACTTGTCCTGCATGCAAAACCTACCAGTAGAATACAGGTAGAACTTGTCCGGTAGGTAAAACCTACCGATAGATTACAGGTAGAACTTTTCCATTGAACAAAACCTACAGGTAGCTTTTCCAAAATCTGAAATTTTAAGAATGCATTGCCATGCTTTTGGGCTATGTGTTATTTGGTTTCAAGGGTATAAGTGGACATAAAATGAGCATAAATTGGAGCATATTGGACCTTGATTGATCCAATTGGTAAAACATACACAAGTTAAACATGTGGGTTATAATCCTGGTTAAGGGAAAGTTATTGACATGTCGCCTAGTTGTGCGATAATTATGGATATTTTCGCGGGTTGACTGATGGACAATGGTTAATAAATGACCCCGATTTTAGGGGCGTTACATGTATAATACTGGTTAAATTATGGAGTTGCTGATGTTTTATATATTTATATATCTGTGTTATATACTTCATGCTTGATACAGTGATGTACATACTTTCGGTGCTGAGCCTGGAAGTATGTCATCAGTGCATCATCAACCTGCCTGTAAAACAACCACGACATTCCTATTGGTATGGCTTGTCTTCCACCAGAACGCTGAGGATGTTAACTGATGCATGGTACAAAACCTAAATGATCCTAATGAATGACTTGTCCTTCTGGGTTACTCAGATCGTTTAACTGGTATAAAGGATAATATTGCCAAGTCTAAAAACCACGACATTCCTATCAGTATGATTTATCCTCCACCAGAACACTGAGGATGTGTAACTGATACATATATATATGATAGATAGAGTCAAATGAGTAATTCAAGTATTCCTCATGAATGACTTGTCCTTCTGGTTTGCTTGGATTAGTCAATTGACACATCTATAACCAGCTAATCTAAGAAGTTGTTGTGTTATGACTACTACCTCCAGTTGACCTAAGAAGTGATTTTGTTATGGTTTATTATGTATGCACCTACTATTATGAAGACAAATGAATAATTCAAGTATTCTTCATGAATGACTTGTCCTTCTGGTTTGCTTGAATTAATCAATTGTCATGGATATCACCAGCTAACCTAAGAAGTTGTTGTGTGATAGTTTATATACATCAGACCTACTAATTAACTTGCCAGTAACATGGAAGTTAATTGCTATAAGGTAGCATTTCCAGTATTTATCCAACATAACGCATATGGGATCCTTGAACTGAAGAATACTTTTTATTATTGTCTTACTCTATCTGCACATAAACGTTTACTTAGGTTAGTTATCAATCTAAGCTCACATCACAAGCTATGACATGCTGTCCTACTCGAATTAACAACTTAACTATTTTATTTCATTTCCAAATTATTAAAACTCTTCATGGGATTGATACTTGGACTTAAAACCAAGAAAACTAAAATTCGACCACTTTGAATTGGGTGTATAATATTAATATGATCACGAAAATGTGCAAATCAAGTTTTTGGCGCTGTTGCTGGGTAGTTACGGTAATTTGAAATTAAACAAAATACAAAAGTTGTTTAGTTGTATTATATGTATATAAAGTGTGTTTTCTTTTTTTAGTTTATGTCTGTTCATTCATTCATAGGATCTGTAAATCAGTCACCCCTTTCATCTTCATCTACTCAAGAATCATTTGAACTAAGTATGGCTTGAAATGTACCTAGGGAAGAACAAACTAGAGAACAAGAAGTAGTTTAAAATATTCGACCATTAAGAGAATATCGACATCCTACAAGAACTAATGTGCCGTCATGTTTGCTTTTCCAACAGATGCTCCAAAACTTAATATTAAGCCAGGAACAATATAGTTACTACCACAGTTCCATGGTTTAGAAACTAAAAACCCTTATGTTCATATGAAAAAATTTGAAGAAGTCTGTGGAACTTTGTAAGATAATTCTGAAATGGTCATACTAAAATTATTTCCTTTTTCTTTGAAAGATAAAGCTAAACTATGGCTTAACTCTTTAAGAGCCAATTCAATCACAAACTGGCAAGCTTTACAAGTTGAGTTCTTTAAAAAAAATTTTTCTGTACAACGTACCAATACATTAAGACGTCAAAAAATGAACTTTTCTGTAAAAGAAGGTGAAACTTTTTTTATCAATGTTGGGAAAGATTTAAAGATGTTCTCCAAGCTTGTCCACATCATGCATTTGAAAACTAGAACACAGTTGGTTTTTTGTATGATGCTCTTCCACTTGTAATGCGAAAATTTGTTGAAATGATGGCGCAAGGGAAATTTATGAGTAAAAATCCTGAAGAAGCATTTCAATTTTTTGATACTATTTCTAAGAGTTCCCTGATGTGAGACTCAACTTCTTCAAACATAATAGACTCTAAGTCATCCACATCTGAAAAGGGAAAATATGTGTTAAAAGAAGATGATGATTTAAGAGCAAAAATAGAAAGTTTATCTCAAAAACTATAAGCTTTGGAAATGAAAAAAATAAAACAAGTATTTGTTGTATCTACTACTGATCAAATATAAAACATTTGTGCGTTGTCAGGACATCCTACAGTAGTGTCCAATGATACCTGCATTCAAGGAAGTGTTAATTGAACAATCTAATACTGTTTCAACTTATAATAATAAGCCTTATTTGAATCCATATTCTGAAACTTACAACCTAGGATGGAGAAATCATCCGAATTTTAGTTGGAGAAATATACAACCTACAAATCAAACACAAGGTCCACCACAACCACAAAATCAACAAAATTATCAACCATATCAACCCCCACAAAGAAGAATTTTGGAAGATACTATGAATCAATTTATTCAAAGTCAAATGAATTTTAACACTCAAACAAATCAAGCATTTAATGATTTTAAAGCTCAAACTTCTCAGAGTATTGAAGATATTAAAAGTCATCTAGCTAAATTAACCCAATCTTTGAGTACTTCAGAGAAAGGAAAGTTTTCATCTCAACCTAAACCTCCACAAAGTCAGAGTCAAGTTAATTATGTGTCATTTGAAGCCTCTCCAAGTCAAGTACAAGCAATCACAACATTAAGAAGCGGGAAAATAATTGATAAAACTATTAGACCTAAAATTTCAAAAAAAATACAGAAAGAAATTCCTGTTAATGAACCACTTGAATCTAAACCTTTAATTGAAAAACAACCAGAAATACAAAATGAAAAATATCAACCATGTCATATTCCTTTACCATTTCCTCAAATGATTAAGAAACTTTCATCTAAAAAAGATCAATTTGAAATTTTTGAACTGTTCAAACAAGTCAAAATTAACATTACTTTGTTAGATTCTATTAAACGAGTTCCAGCTTATGCTAAGTTTTTAAAAGAGCTTTGCACAATAAAAAGAAGAACAAATGTACCAAAGAAAGCATTCATAACTGAACAAGTTAATACTATAATACAACATGATACTCTTCTTAAATACAAAGATCCGAGTAGTCCAACAGTTTCATGCATCATTAGAAATTTCCAAATCAAAGAAGCTCTGCTAGAGCTTGGATCCAGTTGTAATTTAATGATATATTCAGTCTATACACAATTAGGATTAAGTGAACTAAAACCTTCCAATATCACATTACAATTAGCAAACCGTTCAATAAAAATTCGACGAGGAACTGTGGAAGATGTTATTGTCCAAGTTGATCAATTCTATTTTTTAGCAAATTTTATTGTTATAGACACAGAACCAATTTATTATGAATCTGCTTATATACCTTTGATTCTAGGTCGACCATTCCTAGCTACATCAAATGCTTTGATTAATTATAGAAATGGAATCATGAAAATTTCATTTGAAAATATGACATTGGAATTAAATGTTTTTAACAGTGCTAAACAACCTAGAGAAGAAGATGAAGTACATGAAATAAATTTTATTGAAACATTAACTCAAAATTTTTTTGAAAAGGTTTTTCTGGAAATAGATTTAAACACAGTAAAATCTGTATCTGAAAATAAATCAGAAAATCTAGAAAATCCAAAACATGAAAGTCTGCTATCTAAACCTAAAAACTCCAATGTTAAAATCTTTAAGTCAGATTTAAAACCACTTCCAACCAATCTGATATATGTTTTTCTAGAAAAAAAATGAAATTCATCTTGTAATCATATCATAAAATTTATTTGAAAAGTCAAGAAAAAGAATTAATAGAAGTTTTAAAAAATCATCAAAGTGTTCTTGGATGGACAATAGCTGATATAAAAGGTATAAGCCCACTTTTGTGTACTCATTGTATATATTTAGAAGAAAATGCTAAACCATCTCGTCAAATGCAAAGAAGATTAAATCCACACTTGAAAAAGGTAGTTCGCAATGAAGTACTTAAACTGTTAGATGCAAATATTATCTATCCTATATTTGATAGTAAATGGGTTAGTCCTACACAAGTAGTCCCAAAAAATTCTGGTGTTACTTTAATACATAATAAAGAAAGTGAATTAGTCCCAATGCGTACTGTCATAGGCTGGCGTGTATGTATTGACTATCAAAAGCTAAATTCACTCACCAGAAAAATTCACTTTCCATTGCCTTTTGTTGACCAAGTCTTAGAAAGAATAGCTGGTCATGCATATTATTGCTTTCTAGATAGATGCTCTGGTTATAATCAGATTAAAATTGCAATAGATGATCAAGAAAAACTACATTTACATGTCCTTTTGGCACTTTTGCATATAAAAGAATACCTTTTGGACTATGTAATGTGCCAGCTACCTTTTAACGTTGTATGGTAAGTATATTCAGTAATATGGTAGAACAATATCTAGAAGTCTTTATGGATGATTTTTCAGTATATGGGGATTCATTTCATATATGTGTAGAAAATCTTGAAAAAGTCCTCATTCGGTGTGAAGAAACAAACCTTGTTTTAAATTGGGAAAAATGTCATTTCATGGTTACACAAGATATTATTTTTGGTTATATAGTATCTAAAAAGGGAATTGAAGTGGATAAATCAAAAATTGATCTAATAGCTAACCTGCTTTCACCAAAAACAGTAAAAGATATACTCTCATTTCTAGGTCATGCAAGATTTTACAGAAAATTTATAAAAAATTTTAGTTTAATAGCCAAGCCTATATGTAATATGTTATGTCAGGATATAATATTTGAATGGAATGAAACATGTCAAGTAGCTTTTGATAAACTAAAAAACATGCTTATTTTTGCGCCTATCATGCAAACTCCTAACTGGTCGTCACCTTTTGAAATAATGTGTGATCCAAGTGATTATGCAGTAGGAGCTGTACTAGGGCAAAGAAAAGATAAAAAACCTTATACTATATATTATGCAAGTAAAACTCTAAATGATACACAAATGAACTATTCAACCACAGAGAAAGAACTACTTGCTATTATATTTGCATTAGATAAATTTCATTTATATCTGGTTGGATCATCAAATTTTTATTTCCAATTCAATCAAAACCCTTCCAAATTCATCCCAAACATGTATAAATGTATTTTCTACAATATACATGATTCAAACAAGTCTATTACAACTCAATCCATACTATTTACATGCCAAAATGGAATTAAACCAAAAGTTTTACAAAACTTCATAACAAAAGCCACATTCTGGCTTTTCTTCATCTTTAAGGCCCCGAATGTGAGTCCCCCACCGGTATGAACCCCACACCTGAAATGTGTTCATGTATAGGGTGAACTAATGCCCAGTAGAGTATTTTCTGCAAGGGCTACTCCCCAACCTAAGTGCATATGCAATGTATTATGCAACAAAACACAACCAAAATCCATTCTAATCAACACTAAAGAAAGTCAAGACTGAAATCTAACATACCATGCCATTAAATGAGATGATGCTCATTCGTGCAATTTACCCGAGCCTTCCCAACTCCACAACACAAGCCATGCCAATGTGTATTTACACCGAGCTTCTCTAGCTCTGGCTATCTGCCTTCACCCTATGCCATGCAGTGAGTATCAAAACCAGGTTCTCCAAGCCCCCGTCATTTGTGTTACACACCCAATGGCAAACTAAAATCATTGGGTCTTTCTTGGGGTGGGTATTTATGGACTTACACCAACGGTCACCCAATCGACAGGGAATTCATGAACTTCCATCAACGGTTCCACGTACACTGACACACTTTATAGGCTCTCATACCAACGGAAGTGCGTATCCAAATACAGGGTTTCTCACCCGAGGGATAATCTAACCCTTCTTGCTACCCCGACCCAAGTCTTGTTCATGCAACTGTGCGACTCAGTCGAACATTCAATCCAACTTTTCTGAGCCCACCTATCATCCACCTACGTGGTGTTTGATGCCAACCATGCACCCACACCCATTGATTGGCGATGTCTACGTGCATATGCATCATTGCTATTCCAATATCATGCCCACATGTAATGAATGTCAAGTGAGCAATTTTAAACCACATGTGTACATGTTCTATGGAGATTCATATCATATGTATATAAATTCCATAAATCATCACAATGTCAATATCTCAATGAGCACATATTAACATTTCTTTCCAACACATTTTCTAAGCATGTTATACATCATCATGTCATAACAACTTGATCCACACATAGGCATTTTGGCAAACAATTTCAAGGCAACAATTCAAATTATCACATAAGAATTTCCACCTCATTCACAAAGAATAATATAAAACATATAACATGCTCATATAATCAATTTTCCCATGGAATTACCAAACAAGTAAGTTCCACATCACAATTTCAAGCTAGGAAATTGTATTCCAACCCATTTCACCCATGTCATATGCATAAATGAGTGAAATACATATTCCCATTTAACCCACACATTTTATATAACACTACAAGTGGGAAATGAACCAAGGTAGGAGAACCCCTACCTCTTGAAGCGTAAAACGACGTTGAGAAGCCTCAAGAACCCAAAACGACCTTGAATCTTCACTTCCCCAAAATCTCATTTTTCAACTTTCGGTGAAACCCAACGTTTTTGGTACGTATGCATAGCCCTTGATGAGGAGACCAACTTTTGTTCTTACCCCGAGTGGATTTGAGCACCGTAGCCTTGTAGATCATAGAGAGAAGGTAGAGTTTCCCTCTCTTTCTCTCAACGTTTGGAGGACGGCTGAGGAATGGGAGAAAAATCTGATTTTCCCATATTTATACTCTTAGAATACTTGGCCCACAACGCGTCACACAGCTCTCTTTTCTCTGGGTCTGTTTTCGTCCTGAACGATTAAATTTCGTCCCAGTTTAAATTCAATTTTATTTTATTTTAATTTGCCTTTAATTATTTCCCAAATTTTAAAATTTTATTGAAAATCCTATTTTAGGTCACCCAAGACTCAAGCGCCTCGTAAAACGTAAAAAATCCGACTATCTCGAAATTCGATAAAATTTAACATGATAACTAGATTTCACGAGATGAATCCAATGATGAGGTCCGTTTTGTCATTCAAGATCTAGAAAAACTCAAGTTTTTAACCCGTATTGTAACAACAAAATTACCATTTTACCCTTGTTTACAAAGGTTTAAATTTTTTGGATTTTACATTCTTCCTTCCTTAAAAGAATTTCGTCCCCGAAATTCACACACACACAGATACACTTAACCGCATACGTATGCAACAATGACTTTATATCTAAAATCATGAAACTTATACCTCCATCCTTGAACAAGAACGGATAATTGGTACATATAGTGTCTTCACGCTCCCATGTCGCCTCCTCTACTCCTCGGTGCTGCCACAACACCTTCACTAGCCGCACGGTCTTGCCTCACAAAACCTGCTCCTGGCTATCCATGATGCACACCAGTCCCTCCTCTAGATCACAAAGTATCACAACAATTAGAGATCCATTAATGCATATCAACATTCAACAACATGGAGGGAAATACAATCCAACCATTTCTAATAGGCATAAGAATTTTCATTCAAGTAAGAACTATAAAATATAAGTCATGATACATGCACAATTTCTAATAAAATTAATTGATGAAAGGTTTGTGCAAGTGACGACCATTTTACGAAGAAAAAGTGAAACCTCATTAGTGAAACAATCTTATATAAAATACACATACCTTGAAATAATCTTTGTCAAGTAATATCCTCTTTTCTTTATTCCCAACTGCGATATGAATTTGTACCTATATTTAACATCAATATTGTCATTGGACATAAAAAATAAAATTAGAAGTTTTGTGGTGGTACAAGTGCATAAATTCTTGGTTTTGTAACTTAAATATAAATTCTAATGCAAAACCTTTTTAGCTGGGCATATAGACAGAGATGTCGCATGAGACTCTACCTGGCATTGTGGAAGTCCATCTCCCCTAGATTCAATTTGCGTCCTTATTAATTCGAAGCCTAAGATATGATAACATATCAAAATCAAAATCTACATAATTTAAAATTTTCAAATTGCAAAATGGAATTTGTTGTACTCGTCCACCTGTCGAGCCACCATAGGGTCACATCCACTTTTCAATTCAAATTCCAAAAAGGTAATTTTTTCTTGCATAAGATCGACTTCTACTTTAATTTGTTGATCTATCTCTACATGCATTCTTCTAATATATTGTTGAGCTACATCAACTCGCATTGTTTCTTTTAATTGCTACTCTACCTCTACTCATATCATTTCTTTAAATTGTTGCTCAACCTTTGCTTTGCTCGTACCGTACAACAAATTTGATCAATAAACACAGGATTTAATACATTTGATTAGCTTGTTTTTTGTTTATACACTGCACTCTAAGGCACTCCAGTACCATAGGTCTTGCAATATCCATGTGCATCTTCTCCCAAAACCTCATGAAAAATTTGATCTCAAAGGATTGGTGTCTGATCTGACTCAGGAACCTGAGACAATCGCTCCTGAAATTCTTTCTATAATTTAGAACAATGAATTAATATTGCTTAGATATCTTGTAACGAGTCTGATAGAAAATTATTTTAAATTGCGTAAATATAAGGAACAAATACAATGATTTTTGCTGCATCCAGGTCATACATGCTAATTTTATCAATGTTCTCTCTATTTACTTCCATCTAAAAATATCAACAACCATAAACTAGATTTCTATACTTGTCAAGTATAAACATTATGTTACACATCTAAACACACTCATTTTAAAAGTCACTTGAATTTCTCCTTAATTGGGCAAAGTGCATTCGCTCACTCCGGTGAATTGGGCATTGACATTCACAATTCCTTGAAATTTGGTCTGATATTTTCTATATCATTAATTACTAATCATTCAAAGTTAGTATTTTTTGTTATAATGATATACATAAAATTATAATCATACTATGTCACTTCCCTAATATTGCACAAGCACTTCCCACTGTTGTGGCACTATTTCAGGAGGAATATCTGAAGAAAGATTAACATTTGTCTTGCGGGGTTTATAATACTTTATTTATTCGGTATTGTGTTGCCCCTAAAACTGGGGGTCATTAATTTACCGTTGACCACCCGTCAACCTGTGGAAAGACCCGTGAGTGTCACTTGATTCAACATCATGCTAACATTATTCCATTATCCAAAATTTTAACTCACACGTGTAACCCGTGTTCCTTTAATCATTTATCCAACCAAGGTCTAATATACCTCATGCAATGCCCATTTGTATCATTGGAACCAAGGAAAAAAAAGTCCAAAAACATGGCATTTTAGTTTTAAAATTTCAAAATTTTGGAGAGAGTACTGGTACTATTTGTTCACTAACCCTGGCAATATCGGTACTGTCTGCCTTCCAATTTTTTTCAAAGTTTTGGAAAGAGTATCGGTACTCTCTGTCCAATTTAGCCTTTTCCACTATTTTCATTTTCTATCCGTTCCAAATCATCTCTTTTTCATCCAAAACATGCGTAACGATGTTTATCACATAAAATTGGATTTCTACAAGTTCTATTACAAACTATTTATACGATTACATACATAAATGGAATTTAACCAAAGTTTTACAAAAATTCATTTTTAAAAGCCACAACCCGGCTTTTCGTCATCGTTGAGGTCCCGAATGTGAGTCCTCCACCGGTGTGAACCCCACACCTAAAATGTGTTCCCGTATAGGGTAAGCCAAGCCCAGTAGAGTATTTTCTACTCCCCACCTAAGTGCATATAAAATATTTGCATGCAACAATCATAATCATATAACCATTCCAATCTAGAATATACGCATTACATGTTGGAATCTACCAAGCCATGCCATGAAATGAGATGGGACTCACTCACGCGCATCAACCCGAGCCCTCATCGGCTCCCACCACACAATGCAACGCATGTGTAAAATCCTTTTATCATTGATGAAATACATCTGATGATCATTTTGAAATAAAATCGTATGTTTATAAAATCAATTCATTGTTGGATGTTTCCCATCAAATGAATCATTTATATAAGCCAAAACCATATGTCTTTGCTGGGTATCAGATTTTGGAATTGCACCGCTAGCTCTATACGCCATTACACTTTTCTAGAATTTTACCTCAGGGGAGTGTATGAACCAAGTAGCCGGGCCTTTCACCTGAGGGAGTGTCTAGCCCTTATTGTTATACCCAACACAAGTTTTCCATCCATGCAACCGTGTGACTCAATGGAATCTTCAATCCCACTTTCCTAAGCCCACCTTCAACCACCATATTTGATATTTGAATCAACCATGCCTACACACGCCCACACTCATGCCTAAGCCCATGAATGTGATGTCATACCATGCCCAAGATGCAATGAATGCCAAATGAGCAATTAAACTGCATACACACATATTCCATGGCAATTTATATCATAAGCATATAAATTCCATAAATCATCACAATGTTAATACATTAATTAGCATGTATTAACATTTATATCCAACACAATTCATAAGCATGTTACTACATAATCCATGTCAATAACACACTTAAATCACAAGGCACATTATAAACACATAGCAGGCCCATATAAACCCAATTTTCAAGAGTTCACACAAATACTTCCACATATCAAATGAAGGTAGAAAATGGTCTAGGCCATTTCTATACTCATTTCTTTATTTCCATGACTATAGGCAAGTCATATATTGTTTTATACCTCTAACCATTCCATATGGACACCTTAGATTAGAAATAAATCAAAGTAGGAAGGAACCCTACCTCTTGGAGCGTGATATGAGTGGAAGAAACCTCAAGAACACTTCCAAGCCCCAATACTCTTGATTTTACAAAATCACCTCCTTGGATCTTCGGTGAAATCCTTCGTTCTTGGTACATACGCGTAGCCCTCGTCTCGTAGACCAACTTTAATTCTTAGTTCAATGAATTCTGACCGACAGAACTCCTTGGATTGCAAGAAGAAAGGTAGAATTTCTAGGTTTTCTCTCCTCTCTCTTTTCTCTCTTCAACGTTTGATTTAGCCGGCCAAGTGGGTGAGAATATATGATTTTTTTAGAAATTAATTCCCGATTTCAGTTCAAGTTAATTTTATTTGAACTTATATCTAATTGTAAGGAAATTTTACAATTTCTATTTTTGGAGACCTTCTCGAGGTCATTCGTCACCCAGTTGTCTCGTAAAATGTCTAAAATCTGACTATCTCAGAATTCAACGAAATTTGACATGACATGTAAAACCCGAGAAAATTTAAACTTTTTTTGGAAAAATGACAAAATGGTAATTTGTCACTATAATGCAGAATTAAAATCCATATTTTTCTGGAGCTCGGATGACGTAACTGACCTCACCATTGGATTCGTATCGCGATATTGAGTCACCCAAACTAATTTTATCAAATTCTAAGATAGTTAGATTTTACACATATTTCAAGGTAGTTGGGTGACCTCACAAAGGTCTCCACAAATAAATTTTTTAAAATTTTCTTATAATTTAATTAAAGTTTAAATAAAATTAATTTAAACTTAAATCGGGATGAAATTAATCATTTTTGGCCAAAAATGGACCCAAACAAAGGGGTGTGGCGGGACGTACACCGCGCATTGGGGTTATAAATATCCTTAAAATTTTGATTTTCCAGCAGAAAACTTGACTGAAACCAGTGTGTTTAACGTGTGAGAGGAAGAGAGGAGAAAAGTGAGAAATCCAAGTTTTCTCTCCCTACGATTTTTGGAGTTCCATCAGTCGAAATTCGTCGGATCAAGAATTAAAATTCATCTACGCGACAAGGGCTACGCAACCACACCAAAAACGAGGGATTCCACCGAAGATCCAAGGAGAGAATTTTGGGAAAATCAAGATTTGGAGGTGGTATTGTGTTCTTGAAGGCTCTACACTTTCATTTACCCTCCAAGAGGTAGGGTTCCCTCCTACTTGGGTTTATTTCCATCCTATGATGTTCATATGGAAGGGGGTAGGTATGTAAAATGTGTATACCACTTGTCTATGGTTATGGAAATGAGAAAATAGGTGTAGAATTGGTTTGATTCAAGTTCTACTTTGAATTTGATATGTGGAAGTACTTGTGTAATTTCTTGGTGATGGAAATTTTGTGTGCTTTAATATGTAGTAAAGTGAGTGTGTTTACATAAATCAGTGTGTGTGTGTGTGTTCTTGCTTGTTGGAAACCGAGAGTGAGGGAGAATAAAAGAGAAGGAAGAAAAATCAACTTCTAGCTTAAATTTGATATGTGGAAGCTATTGGTGTAAACTCTTGGAAATTGGGTTTATGTGGGTTGTTTTGTATATTTTAAAGCTTTTCTATTATAGTTAGTTTAATGGAAACAGGGTAGGTACATGGAATTATGTAATGCACTTGCCTATGGTTATGGAGTAGGTGTAGAAATGATTTAATAAAATTCTAGTTTGAAATTGATGGTTTAGTGAAATGGGTATTGAGAATGAGTAGCATGACTTGAGATAGATTCTCTTGTTTAATGTACCACTTGTGTATATTAAGTGCGGGAAATGAGTACCTAAATGTGCTAAATAAATCTTGTAAGAAATGGGTTGTAGAATTTACTTGTTTGGCAAATTTCATGAAAAACTATAGGTACTTGGAGTGTAGAAAATGGATATGGAAATTGGGTAAAGTAAAGTCTAGGTTGAATTGACATTTAGAAGTTGCTACTTTATGATTTCTTGGAAGATTATGATAGATGGATATTAAGAAATGGGTAGAATAATTTCCATTTGAAATGGTTGTGTAGAAATCACTAAATATGATTTCTTGAGCTATATGATGAATATGAGTGAATTATGTGATAACATGATTGGTGCCTTGAAGGTGTTTTGCTAAGTGCCTATGTGAGAATTAAGTTTGTTGTGGCAAAATTTATGTATGACATGCTTGAGAACATGGTGATCGAAAGAATGAGTTGATATAAATTGTTAATAAATTAGCATCATGATAAATTGTGGTACATATATGCAATAAATATAAATTACCATGACATATGTTGAAGTATGTGGTTTAATTGCTCATTTTGGCATTCATTGCGTTTTGGGAATGAAATTGGCATCACATTCATGGGCATGAGGCATGCGTGTGGGTGTGTGTACATAGTTGATCAAACACCATTCTTGGTGGTTGATAAGTGGACTCGGGAAGGTTGGATCAATGTATAGGTTAAAAGGGAATATATATATATATATATATATATATATATATATATATATATAACACCTATGCACTTGAAATAGATGAAATGGGTGTGAAAAGAGGTATTGAAATGGGTTAGAATAGATTTTCTAACTTGAAATTGAGATATGGAAATTGCTTGGTTGGTAATTCCATGGAAAAGTGATTTTGTGGGCATGCTATATGTTTAATATATTATGCCTTGTGATTGAGAGTGATTGGCATGAGATTGTGTATTGCTATGCTTGAGATATGTGTTGGGTTTATGCTACTTGATGTATTGACATGATATTGAATTTTGGTGATTTTATACATGTGATATAAATTATTGTGACACGTGTTGAGATGTGTGGTTTAAATTTGGCTTATTGGCATCCATTACATTGAGCATGACATTGATTGAGCAATGGTGCATCACATTGCATTTGTACAGGGAAAAAGCATCCATGGCCATGAGTATGGGTGTGTGAGTGCATGGTTGCATCAATCACCATACTTGGTGTTTGATGGGTGGGCTCGGGAAAGTGGGGTTGAATATCCTATTGAGTCGCACAGTTGCATACATGAAAAACTTGTGTCGGGTATAGCAAGAAGGGCTAAACTCTCCCTCGGGTGCAAGACCTGGCTACTTGGTTCATACACTCCCCTGAGGTGAAATTCCGAAAAAGTGTATTAATTTGCGGAACCTGCGGTGCGATTCCAAAACTCTGCTACCCAACAAAGACACATGATTTTGTTTATAAAAATACCTGGTTTATACACTCCCTTGAGGTGAAATTCCATAAAAGTGTACTTGTTTTATAAAGTATTCATTCGATGGAAAACATCCAACAATGAATTGGTTTTATAAACACAATGACTTGTATTTTAAAAATGATCATTGAATGTATTTCATCAATGACAAATGTTTTACACATTTGCATTGCATTTTGTTGTGGGAGTTAGTGAGGACTCGGGTTAAAGTGCATGAGTGAGTATCATCTCATATCATGACATGACATGACATGATAGAATTTTCACATTGAACTACATGTTCTTGTTGGAATAGATATTGGTTGTAGATTGTTGCATGTGCACATTTCATACGCACTTAGATTGGTGAGGAGCCTCTGTAGGAGATACTCTATTGAACGTGGCTCACCCTACACGGAAAAATATTTCAGGTGGGAGATACACGCCGTTGGATAGTGCTCATCCAGGGCCTTAGTGACAAAGAAAGGCCGACTTGTGGCTTTTAGTTCTTTTTTTGTAAAACTTTTGTAAAGTTAGTTTTTGGGCATGTAATGTATGTAAAAGAATTGTAATCGAACTTATATGGACTATTTTTAATATAACCTTGCATGTATCTATATGAGTATGAATAAATGGACCAGGTGTGGTCAATGTTTACTCATAAATTGACCCGGTGCGGTCATTATTTTATATTGGGCCTCAGATGGGTCATGTGAATGTATATTGCACAGGTTGAATTTTGGGTAGAGCTCCCCGTACGAAGGAGACTCTGTCCGAATTTCGTTAAAATTATGGACCCTGGTAAATGGGGCATAACGGCGCGATATCGAGTTACTCGGTATCCACAAGTATTCCGTGAGTTGATGGATAATCAACGGACCCTCAGATTTTGGGATGTCACATGGCGGCCCGATTTCGCGATATGAATTCAACGATGAGGTCCGTTACGTCATCCGAGCTGTAAAAAAATATTGATTTTAAACCCGCATTATAATGGCAAATTACCATTGCCCTTTTTTCGTAAAAGTTTAAATTTACCCGGATTTTTACAAGTATTTGTGCTCGCTCCATTTTTTTTACATGCTTTTAAATAGACCTCTCTAAATTCTGGGGTTGCAAATGTCAAGTTATCCTATAACCCTAATTCAAGAAATTAGCTTATAATTAAGATTTTTGTTGCCAATACAACACTATATTATAATAAAATTCTCAACATTGAAAGAAACATAAAATCATCTAACATTGAAATATTTACAAGTTCCCAAAAGACACCAAAAATGACACAAAAGACTCTAGAGTAAGATCCCACTTGGTACCCTAGACAAAGTAGTGTACACCTCTTGTTGCATAGGGTTCCTGAAAACATAAACTACAAAGGGAGAAGCTCAGTGAATATACATGCATAGTTAAAGTGTAGAAATTCTTATTCCTTTTTCTGAAATAGTTTAACATAGTAAAAATGGAACTACCATATTAACCACCTCACTTGTGCGTACATCATATATATGTACATATATTGTTACCGCAACTAGGGCCATCACTTGCCACATAAGCATAATCTCTCATACAGACAATATTCGCCTCCCAGACGTTACTCACCATACAAGCACATGTTGTCATACAGATAATATTCGCCTCTTAGGCATTACTTGCCATGTAAGCATTATTATGTCACACAGATAATGTTCGCTTCTCAGGCATTACTCGCCAAATAGGCACATTCTGTCACACAGACAATGTTTGCCTCTCAGGCATTACTTGCCACATAGGCCACAACATATTCACCACAAAGACTATATCATCTCTGCCACTAAGGCCATCTCACATTTGCCACAAAGGCTTTATTGCCTCTAAGAGTATAAACATAACCACCATACTATCATAAACCAACAAGTCCATATTCATATTTCATAAGTAAGAAGCATTCACAAAACAAATCAAGTTATGAGAGTTAGTACACTCACATGGACTTGATGTTATTCCAAAGTTAATTCCCCAACTGCTCTTTAGGTGGAGCTATTGTGGATGTCATTGCCCCCATACCTGACACACATTGTTACACATTACATATGAATATCCCCTGCATGCGTTATGTCATGAATGAGTAAGTATAAATGAGAAGTCGTTTATGAACTCACATATCCTCCATTTCTTTCCCAATTAATACTGTATAAACTATCTAAGCCACACTTACACTTTTTCCCTTCCATCTAAGCTAGGTTATGGTTCAAGACATAGATTAGCTGATAACATGTAAATAAACCCTTAGAGGGTTTTTTTTAAGTTCACTGAAGGTCCTAGAGGTTTAAAGAATGGCAAGGCAAAGAACTGAAAACATCGCAGCAAAATGGAAAAATTCAGCATAGTTAAACAGATACAACTCCTACCGATTCTTTGTTGTATAGGATTACCTTTGTTGAACCGATTCATACCAAGGCATAATGTTTGGTACTATTTCAACTCAAGTTTCAAACTAGTTCACCTTTACTCTAAAACACTCTAGTTCCATAACCCTTATACACCTATTTTCTTCATCCCAAACTCCTTATAACCTTCTACCCATTAATTTCTTTACACACAAAGCTTAGTAGCATATTAAATTCAAGGATATAAGTTTACCCAAAAAGTGTCCCTTTTTTTTAGTATCATTGAGCCCACCCTATGGAGAGCATCCTAAGATCTTGCTTCTCCAAATCAACACACAACCCATAATCAAGCTTTAGGTGAGGGCTATGGAGGTGATAAAGAGAGATAAGTTAATTCCATTTGAGAGAGCATAAGGAAATACTTGTCGTAGTGCTTGATTGTGTTCACCCTAATCTCCAAGCATGTTCCCGGTTTGTGTGTATATGGCTTATAGGAGTAGGTGAGTGTTACTCTCCCTTAGATTGGATGCTAAAAATGGGAAAAATATGTGTGTGAATAAAAATGCATGTGCGTGCAAAAGTGCTCTCTAAGAGTAAAGAGACTTGCAACGTCGTATTTTACTTGAAATTGAGTATTCCAAGGTCGTCTCCTCAGGGAAGGAAGGTCAAATTGTGGTGAAGGTGATTTTGTAAGAAATGAAAAGTGTAAAATCTTGTGAGTTTGTGTTTTGGTGAGTGGAAATTTTGATAAAAATGCAAGAAAACAAGGTTTGCTAATCCAAAGAGGTCATTCCAATGGGAATGCCAAATCAACTCAATTCATTCTACCAATGGTGTCTTGGTGTTTGATTGATTCGTAGGAAATGAGGGACTAATGTGGAGGTGTAAGCTCAAGCATACCCTGTGACAAGTCTACGATGTATCAAGAGCTCACAACCACATCCGCACTCAACCAAGTCAAACCAAATACTTTACACTACGAGGAAGAAAGGAGGAGAGTTGATTTAGCATACCTAAGAGGAAATGTCCCTTGGATTATCCAACTAAAAGCTTAGCTACTCATAATAGATGCAAGAACATATACAATGTAAAGAGACATGGTGAATAAATAAAGATTAAAACTTGTATTAATGCAAAGAGAAGTTAAACTACAAAGACAAGTTCATTTCATACCCAAAAGTAAAGCTTGGAAGGAAAAACCCAAATGTAGACATGGTAAATACAAGAATATCCAGCTAAACTTGAATACACTTGAAATAAAGGAGATTAAAGTGAAAGAAGTAAATATTGCAAGTGATTTAAAGCTTACTATAACTAAATGGAGAAGAAAATACAAAAACCTAACTTTCTCTCTCTAAAACTTCATCTTCTTTCTTGAGCTTCTCTCTCTAAACTTGTTTAAAAATCTGAAAATATGGTGTAAGATTTGGTCCAAATTTGTCCACACCCCTTCCGTCGTCTGTGAGAACTGAGTTGCAATGAGTGGGAAAAGATTGGACACTTCAACAAGCAAGGACAAGCCAAGCATGCACCTCTCGTGCTTCACCAACCACCCCTCTTCTCTCTCTTTCCCCTCCCATGCTTTTCTCTTCCAAAATATGACTTTAGGGTGTAAGAGACCATCATGGTGCATCAAAGATGTTAGGGTATGGTTGGGATGACAAGATGTGAGCCCTGATTAGTAGTTAAAATTAGCATATTACGATACTATTTTAAGACTAATTATACTTTGATGGAGTTTAAATGATGACATTTCAGGCCATAAATTGTATAAGGGTCTAAAGACAATGAGTATCAAACTTTCATGCAACACTAGCATATTCTGGAGAAAAATTAAAAAAGCTTGGACCAAGCCAAGAACATTCGAATACCAACTCATGTTTGAATGTCCACTTGAATTGATTGAAGACCAGACTGCTGAGACATGACATGTTGCAGCCAAGAAGGAAGACTCTAAGGTACTTGAGCACCACGTTCGAATGCCAACTCACGTTCGAACATCCACTTAACTTGATTGAAGACCAGACTGATGAGTATAAAGTGCCAAGATGTGCATGGAGTGTGAAAATAGGTTTCCAGAGAAGACCACAAGCAACTTGAGTGAGAAGGTCAGGCCCCATTTAGCATTTGAACGCCCATAAAGCAAAGACAGAAGAAACATTCAAACGTCGTACAACATTTGAATGCCCATAAAGGAAAAACAAAGACAACATTCGAACGACAACTCACATTCGAACGTTCTCCATAGGTAGGCGGCAGAGTAGTTGGCTTTTCACTTGGACTTGGGCGGCATACATTATTCCTTCACACTCTCTTGTCTCTCCCCCTTTCCTCCTTGCCTATTGATGGTGTATTTCAACGTGAAGCCATTTTTGTGATGACGAGTAAATGAAAGAAACAATATTGGAATTATTGGGATCTGAGCTATTAGAATCGAGGGAATTGTTGGGGAGTGGGGGAATTAACACAGTAGAAATATAGTGGTTCACTAGCTTGGGAGCTTGGCTAGTCTACTCTGGAATGAAGGCTCTTACTCCTTTTCTTTCAATAATCGTCGTTACAAGGTTACGATGGCTCCTTTTTTGTTTCTAGGGTTCCTCCTCTTGTTAGGAGGTGTTACATTGCATTTATAGGGCCATTCCCTACTAAGTGGAATCCTGGCCGAGATTCTTGCCCTTACTTCGCAAGGTTCTCCCTAATTTTTAGGAGAAGATCTTAGTTGGGTGAGATTAGGTGCCTTGATTATAGCTTCCTAATGCTTTAGGAACCTTTTGTGATTATCCAGTTGTTGCTTTGGTTGTCATTGCCGTCGCTTATCTCAAGGGTACCTCCAACTCTACTCTTCTGAGTTCTGCTTGGCTAGTCTGACCTCTTGAACTGGCACTTGGGATTTATTTTGAGGTATCATCAGTTGCCCCCCAGCCCTTGGCCCATGCGAGCTTGGGCATGGGTTGAGCTACTTTCACCTTAGACCAGACCTACACCTAGCTGACCTTAGTCCGCATGTGAGATGCACGTGGGAGGGGCATTTTGATGGTTTACAGTAATCATGGCTTCCTCGAATCTTGTGCATGTTTCAGCCCACGTCATTCAAGCTTTAAATGCTCAAACAGCTACCTGAAAATTGCTCAAAATTCCCTGTTCATCTTCTACGCTGTTCACCTTCGTCTCTGGCTCTTTCTTTCTGTGATTTCTGGGCTTTCCTCCATACGATTCCCTTATTTTCTGCTCTAGAATGTGCTTTCTGGGTTCGACTCAAAGTCCTGCTTTGTTCTTCTCCTCCAATTTTGTTCTCTGGCTGCTGTTTGCTGCTCTCTTCCTTATTAGGTACGCTTCCTTCTGCCCCTTTCTTTTTCTCTTACCTTTCCTCACTCTGGATCCCTCAACTTCGAGGTGGCCATTATTTTTTGGGTTTTTCGGTTCTTTTTCTTTTGGAATCACGATCGTTGCCTATCTCTTCTTCCCCACTTTGTGGATTGGAACTCCACTGTGCGAATTCTTACTGTTGGGAGGTACAGTGCTGACCTTAGGATTATCAGGGGGTGTTTAGTTAGTATTCCTCCTTTTTATCATTCTTTCTCCTTGCCTTTCTCCTTGCCAATCATGTCTGCCTTCTCTGGAGCAACTCCTTCCTTTGTTTCCCTCTTAGGCGATAGGTTTACCGAAAGAGATTCTGATTTAGGGGATATAGGTGACGAGATTGACAATTTTCCTGGCGTAGACTCTGTCGAGGTAGAGGTGAAAACTGAGGAGGCCCATTCCACCTCTTCTCCCATGCCTGATAGACCTAATAAGGGCAAGGGCAAGGTAAGTGGTGTGGGAGTCATTGTTTCAGGCGTAGGGGCTATCTTTAGGAATGCTGAACTTATAGGTCCCAGCAGACTTACCCTTTTTAACCTGAAGGTTTTCAGTGCTCGCTTTGGTTTTCCCCCAGGGGTTCAGCCCTAGAGTCCTAATAAGTACACCATATATGTTCACCATGTCCATAAGAAGGTCTGTTTCTACCTAGCAGCTTTTGATAACAAACTTCGTTTCCCCATTCATCCTTTTATCAAAGGTGTCCTTCAACACTTCAATGTTTGCCCTGCCCAGCTCTCCCCCAACTTCTAGGGTGTTCTTGTAGGTTTACTAGTCTTCTTTAGGGACCATAAGCTCAGGGTCCCTATTGTTTCCATACTTATGGAGCTGTTCAATATCAAGCAGACCTCCTCTGACGATTTTCTATATATTTCCAAGAGGGCTAAGGCCAAACAGGTCATCTCTGACCTCCCAAGGTCCATAAGGGCTGGAAGAAACAATTTTTCTTTGTAGATGGTACACAATGAGAGTTCAACTCAGAGGATAAAACTAATACCCTCCCATCCCTACAGAGTGGTCTGCCTCCGATAATTTGGGTATGTTTCTGCCCAGACCATATTTAATCCAAGCCTGGCTGCTTGTTAACTTATTTATTGTTTTCCTTGGTTTTCTAGGTATCCAACCTGAGCTCAGCCAGCGTTGAAGAAGAACGAGTATTGCAGAAATTGGAAAAGTGCAAACTAAAGAGATATTCTGAGCTTATCCAATCTTTGGCTCTTGTAGAACACGGGATCGGCCTTCCTGAGGTGAGGCTTGAAGCTCCCCTTCCACTTTTCGTTGCTGGCCCCATCCCGCTTTCCGTCGCAGATATGTCAGGTAACACTTTTTCTTTGCACTCTCTCTCCTCTTTTCTCTGTCTAAGGGTGAGGCTTAGCTATTCTTAGGTCCCGTAGGTTTATCCTCAATGGACTACTGTTGAACTCAGGGCTAAACTTTCCCAAATGAAGAATATCAAGGGCAACAACAAGAGCAGCAGCAAGAGCAGCGCCAAACGCAAGTCGGGACCCAACTCTGTCGATGTCTCCCCTCCTCCTGCCAAGGTGCCTAGGACAAGCATGTCACTCACTCCTTATGCTCCAGTTGTCCCAGACTTCTCTTCTCAAGGCACATTTTCTACTAGTCCAAGCGCTGTTGCTTCAGGACAGGTATCCCTCTCTGCTTCTGAGGTCGAGAGAGTTGTGGAGATGACCTCCCGGATCTTGGCCTCTCTTAGTCCGCCTGCTGCATTAATCAATCCTCCCCTACCTGAGGGTTCCAAGGTTGTAAAGGAGGAGCTCCTTAAGGCAGGCAAAAGTGAGGGTTCCTTTCTTGATAACCTTGACCTTGCTATAAGGGTCCTCTCCTCTATTTTTCCCAATACTGATATAAAAAGGGCATTTTCACTGTCTCTTGAGGATTCAATAAGCTCTGTTCTTCACGGATTAACTATGGTAAGTTCTTGTTCATATTTATGATCTCTTCTTTCTTTTGAACTTTCCTAACTTCTGTCTATTTTCCTCTTGCCCCAAGTCTGCTATCCATGCCAAGAGCTTGATGAATAGGGTCCTGTCTGTAGAGAATTCTACCAAAATGGTGAGGGCTTACGAAGTTAAGATTGCCGAGTTGGCCTTTGAAAATGATGATTTGCGAGCTCAACTACAAGAGCTACAAGACAAAGTAGGGAAGTAGGCTTCCACCATTGAGGGCTTAGAAGTTGCGAAGGCCAAAGCTGAAGAGGGGAGAGAAAGGCTAAGGAAGCCTGGGCCAAGGCTAGCCAGGAGGCTTCTACTACTCAGAGCTCTTTGCAAGCTTAACCAGAGATTTTGTTGCCTTATCTGAGGCTAATGGCACCCTTTGTAGCGAGTTTGAAGAGTTAAATGCTGCTATATCTGCAAAGGACAAAGACATTGCCAATCTGCAAGATGATGTTGCAACCAAATGGGTCTCTGGGTGGCTTGCTTTCCAAGGAAAAGCTGAGGAGCCCTACCCTGGCCTGATTTCGACTTCGATATTCCCAACGATGAAGACATAGAGGTGGTTGAAGCAGAAGGTGAAGGTGAGCCCCCCGCCTCTTCAGAAGTCCCTGCTGTCGAGCTCCCCTTCCCCTGCTGACCTTGGCCACTTAGGCTTCAGTTCCTCCCACCTGCTATAGAGGCCCCATTCAAAGCTCCCCTCGTTGGATCTTCCCCAAACTCGTTGACTTGCCCATCACTTCTGTTGAGCTTCCAACTTCTGAACCTGCTTCTGCCCCAACACTAGCAACTGACCAACAGAACTCTGGCTTTATTTCATCCTCAAAGACTTAGGACATAAAGCAAGTCTTCTCTTTTTTTTTTTTTTTAACTTATCAACTCATAGTTTGTACCTCCTTTGTATTAGAGTGTAAACCTCAACATATGCAACTCTTCTCAACTTCTTCTCTTCCCCCCTTTGCTTCAAACAGGTCATTCAGACCTTTTGGAGCAAATGGTTGGAAGTTTGCATGGTTAGTCTACATACATTAGTAGAGGTCTAGCTTTTTGCTGTTTTGGAAAATAAGACAATGAGTACCTGAAGTCTTACCTTAAGGGGGGCTCCTATATGCTGACTTGCATAGCTGACCTTGACCGACAAACAGGATCCTGGGTCAAAACTGTTTGCCTTGGTGTGGCAGATCCAAAGGTCAGGATTTATCATGTTGGAAAGAAGTAGACC
>CAUOFW020001828.1:0-68767 GCA_963454935.2 Ilex paraguariensis | reverse complement strand
GATGCTTGTAAATTGAGATGAATGTTGGAATTGTATGCTTTGTTGGGTTGTTGTGATGCACATGAGTGAGAGGTTCCTTGTAAGGATGCTCACCCCTTTCCAAGAGGTTCCCGATAAGGATGCTTGGGAAATAATGTAGTAATTGGTGAGTGGTTCCATGTAAGGATGCTCATCCATTTCAAGAGGTTCCCGGTAAAGATGCTTGAGAATCAAAGTGACCTAAAGGGGGGTGGATGTTACCACAAAGTATGCCACTTACCGAAAGAATTGTTGGGAATTGGTTATGACAATTAATGGTTATTATTTGTATGTGATGCTCGTTTATTCATTTAAGTAATGTTTTTTAAATAAACTTAAGATCTTTTTAAATGTCACTGCTTTATTTCAAATTATGTATTTATGTTATGTTAAAATTGAGACCGACCATTTTAAATTCTTTTCTAAACCTTGTATGGCTTTGGGAGAATTTTTCTATAGAGCTTCGTGCTCAACTCCTATCACTAACATTTTTCAGATTTCCCGCCTGAGGAGGAGGACGTAAGGGTCGAGGAGCCTGCTACTTGGGAGACTCCACTGGACGGGAATATGGATCCTGAGGTGGATGCATAGAGCGACCTCCTTTCCTTTTGTACTAGACTAGGATATTCTTTTGGAACATTGTGTAGTCTAACTTCTTTTGTTTATTCCACTGCGCTTCTTTAATTAATTTTTGAGATGTAATAGCCATGACTTGGGCTTATTCTTTTGGATAATGTTGTAAATATTCGTGGATGACAAATGCAGTCTTGTTTCTTAAGGGATTATATTAGTGCTTGCATGATATGAATGGTTTTAGAATGTAATGTCGTCAGGGTGTGTTTTGGGGTGTTACAAATTTGGTATCTGAGCTTAGGCTTTAGGTCTTACATGGGAGCTGTAAGTTATGGAATCACCTCTAGAGCTTTAGGATTAGGGTGAATAAATCCTTGAGTGAAATTTTATACACGTTCTATGCCTTAGCTTAACCTAATATTTAGGATGTCTTGTACATCCATGAACTAAGTTGTGAATTGATGTGCAGGATGAACGGCGAACATGGACGGGGACGCGGACGTGGCCGTGGCCGTGGAGGTCAAGCGGATCCACCACCACCACCACCCTCCGGATGCCATGCAAGGCATTTACCAATGCTTGAGGGAGCTCACCACTTTGGTACAAAACCAAAATGGTAACAACAACCACAAGGGTGGAGCTCATCCTCTCGCTCAAGTACCGGGTAATGGGAATGGAGACCGAAGGATGATAGCTCTTCGGAAATTCTTAAGACAACGACCACCCAATTTCCATAGAAGCTCCAATCCTTTGGAGGCGGATAGATGGATCTGCCGAGTGAAGAAGATCTGTGATGGCATGGGAGTTACCGAGGAGTTCAGAGTTGGTTTAGCGACCTACTTGTTTGAGGGGGAGGCCGATTATTGGTGGGATGCCATAAAGAGGAGAAGGGACACCGACACACTCACTTGGGAAGAGTTCGATCAACTTTTTTGAGATAAGTACTTCCCTGAATCGATTAGAGACCGAATGAAGGCGGATTTTCTTGCACTACGACAGGGTAGCATGACCGTAGCTGAGTATGAGCGGCGGTTCGACGAGCTCTCCCATTACGCTAAGGGATTTATATCTACTGAGGCCGATAGGGCCAAGCGCTTCAAGCAAGGTCTGAGGCCGATCATTAGGGAGAAGTTGGTGGCTCTCAAGATCTATGATTTTGGGGACTTGGTGGACAGAACTGCACTGGTAGGGAGAGACATAGAGGATAGCCAGTGACGACAGGGCTTCTCGAGAGGAGGTCCGATCTGGACGGGTGCTAGCACTAGTGGGGCATAGAGACCGACAACATACCGTTGCCCAGACCAGACAGGTGGACATCAACTTTTGACAGCCCGAGGAGAGGGAGACACTCAGACCAGAGCCAGTATTACCCCACGATCCTGCTTTGCATACGGAGTTGTGGGATATATTCGGATGCATTGCCCAGTTTTTCTACCTAAGGGGCCTATCTAGACCACCAGACAAGTACTAGCAGCCCAACCACCACCACTGAGGCTTGCATCGCAACAACCGATACAGGCTCAAGCCCCCGACAAAGCCAACCAAGGGCGAGTATTTGCTTTGACTCAGTCGGAGGAGGACATTGCCAATGTCATTGTGGAAGGTATCGTCCTTATTTATAATTCTTGGGCCTGAATATTATTTAACCCCGATGTAACACATTCATTTGTACGCACGACATATGCACTTGATTTGGGATTGAGTTTCGCGAAGCTAGAGTATGTTATGAACATTAGCTTACCCACGGGAGAACGGTTAGATACTAGCCGAGTTTGCAAGGGTTGCGTGCTTCGCATTGGGAGCACGAATTAATTATGGATTTGATTGCTTTAGAGATAAAAGGGTATGATGTGATTTTCAGGATGAACTTGTTGTCTGCTTTTCAAGCGGTAATGGATTGTTTTCGCAAGCGGATTATATTTCAGTTGCCGGGAGGAGTCGTTTTCAGTTTTGTGAATAACTGAGATTTTTCCCATCTATTTCCTACTACGGGTAGTAGATTCTTAAAAGCGAAATTGGGAAGTCATTTGAGTTTCTTAGCTAGCTTGATGGGAGATGATAGAGATAAAATCCATACAGATGTGGTGTTAATTGTATCGGAGTTTTTGAATATTTTCTCGAGGAATTACCCGGATTACCGCCACATAGGGAAATTGAGTTCAAGATCGATCTTTATCTGGGAATCGAACCCGTATCCATTGCTCCCTACCAGATGGCACCTTTGGAGTTGAAGGAGCTAAGGAAGTAGTTGGATCACTTGTTGGCGATTGGGTTTATTCGTCTAAGCACTTCACCTTGGGGAGCCCCGGTCCTCTTTGTGAAGAAAAAAGATGAGACTCTACACTTGTGCATGGATTACTAGAGGTTGAATTGGGTTACCGTGAAGAATAAGTATCCGTTGCCGAGAATTGATGACTTATTTGACCAGTTGAAGGGTTCAAAGTATTACTCCAAGATTGATCTTCGCACGGGATATCATCAGCTGCGGATGAAGGAGGAGGATATTCCTAAGACTGCTTTCCATACCCGGTATGGTCATTTCGAGTATACGGTGATGTCGTTCGGATTGACTAATGCCCCCGCAGCCTTCATAGATTTGATACACAGAGTCTTCCGGCCTTACCTCGATCAATTTGTCATTGTGTTTATTGATGACATATTGATTTACTCACAGACTCAGGAGGAACATGCCCGTCATCTCTCTATTGTGCTACAAACATTGAGAGAACATAAGTTATATGCGAAGATGAGCAAGTGTGAGTTTTGGATGAAGGAAGTGAAGTTCCTTAGCCATGTTGTGTCTGAGCAAGGAGCAGTGGTTGATCCCATAAAGATTGAGGCCGTGATGAAATGGGAACCACAGAAGAACGTAACAAAAGTACAGAGTTTCTTGGGGTTAGCCGACTATTATTGTAGGTTTGTGGAAGGGTTCTCCAAGCTTGTGATGCTGATGACTCACCTTACAAAGAAAGGGGAGAAATTTTTGTGGACTCAAGCATGTGAACTAGCTTTTCGCACCTTGAAGGAGAAGTTGATGACGACACCTATCCTCATTATTTTGAGCAGTGGGGAAGGTTACGATGTCTACACTGATGCTTCACTACGAGGCTTGGGATGCATTCTAATGCAAGGAAGGAAGGTAGTGGCGTATGGCTCGAGACAACTCAAGGTGTATGAGCAGAATTATCCCACACACAACTTGGAGCTGGCTACGAAGGTGTTTGCTCTTAAGTTGTGGAGATGTTATTTATATGGGGAGAAATTTCAAGTGTTCTCGGACCATAAAAGCCTCAAGTATATCTTCACATAGAAAGACTTGAATCTTCGACAGAGAAGGTGGATTGAGTACTTGGAAGATTATGAGTTCACGCTCAACTACCATCCGGGGAAGACCAATGTAGTTGTTGACGCTCTTAGCAGGAAGTTTCAGGGTGAAATCAATTTTCTTGTGGTAAATAGGTGGAAAATGATTGATGCATTGGAGGAGTACGATCTATTGGTGGATGGACCAAGTATCAACCATATCTATTCAACCTTGTAGCTCAACCGACACTTCGGCGACGGGTAATGGAGTTGCAATGCCTGGATTTGGAACTCGATTGGATTAGAGCCCGATTGGAGAATGGAGAGGCGATTGAAGGATGGTCTTGGAAGAATGGAGAGTTGAGATATGGGGAAAAGCTATGTGTTCCCGATGATTCATCCCTAAAGGAGGAGATACTGGGAGAGTGTCATCGCTCCAAGTTTGCTATCCACCCCGATAGCACAAAGATGTATAGGGACATGAAGCGTCAATACTGGTGGAGGGGAATGAAGCCAGATGTGGCCAAGTATGTGGCAAAATGTGTAGTGTGCCAGCAGGTGAAGATTGAGTATCAAAGGCCAGGAGGAGTCTACAGTCTTTGCCTATTCTAGAGTAGAAGTGGGATCACATCACCATGGACTTCATGTCGGGTTTACCACGGACGTCACGCGGGTATAATGCAGTGTGGGTCATTGTGGATAGATCACCAAGTTCGCTCACTTTTTGGGTATGAAGACCACGGATACATTCGAGACTTTGACCCAGTTGTATATCCGTGAGATAGTGAGGTTACACGGCATTCCACTCTCGATTGTAACGGATCGTGACTCTAGGTTTGTGGTGAGATTCTGGTAGAGTCTACAACAAGCGATGGGGACGGAGTTGCACTTCAGTGTGGCTTTTCATCCCCAAACGGATGGCCGATCCGAGAGGGTAATACAGATTGTGGAGGATATGTTACGCGCTTGTGCGTTGGAGTTCAAGGGGAGTTGGAGCGACCACTTACCGTTGGTGGAGTTTGCTTACAACAACATCTATCAAGAAAGTATTGGGATGACACCATATGAAGCATTGTATGGAAGACCATGCCGATCACTGACGTGTTGGTTAGAAGCCAGCGAGAGTAGTTTGTTTGGACCAGACATTATTTGAGAAACTACGGAGAAGATTCAACTCATCCGAGAGAGGCTATGGATGGCGCAAAGTAGACAGAAGAGCTATGCGGACCACAGACAAAGACCCTTCGAATTCAAGGTGGGAAACTACGTATTTTCTCAAGGTGTCACTCAAGAAAGGCGTGTTTCGATTCGGCAAGAAGGGGAAGTTAGCGCCAAGATATACCGGACCGTTTGAGGTAATCAAAGTGGTAGGCAAGGTGGCATATCAACTTCGACTACCAGCCCAGCTATCCGGAGTACATGATGTGTTCCACGTGTCCATGTTGAGAAGGTGTCACTCGGATGCAACTCCAGTCGTGAACTTGGAGGAGATTGAAATTCAAGACGAAGCAACCTACGAAGAACAACTGGTAGAAATTCTCGACGCCCAGGAAAAAGTGCTTCGCAACAAAGTTATAAGATTGGTGAAGGTTTTATGGCAACACCATGGAGTGGAGGAAGCTACATGGGAACCGGAGCAAGAAATGCGGGAGAAGTATCCATATTTGTTCGCTACCTGAGGGAGGTGGATTGTAACACCCCGCATTTTTTTTTATATATGTATATAGATATATAATAA
This sequence comes from Ilex paraguariensis, assembly GCA_963454935.2. Taxonomy (NCBI): domain Eukaryota; kingdom Viridiplantae; phylum Streptophyta; class Magnoliopsida; order Aquifoliales; family Aquifoliaceae; genus Ilex; species Ilex paraguariensis. The sequence goes on along the minus strand of CAUOFW020001828.1, from coordinate 63,135 downwards.
ACAATTGTGGTAAAAAATGTGGATATATGTAGTGATGTGTGTTTGAATTTGGTAGATTGGAAAAGTAGAGATTTAAAATGTTAGTGGAAATAATAGTTAAAATTTGGTTTTAATAAGTGAAAATATGAAATTTTAGGTCCTAGAACTTGTATTAAATAGGTTTGGTGTAGAAATATGTGTTGGAGAGGTTTGAGATGGATTTGGTTGGCTTCGGAATGGATTGGAAATGGAAAAGGGACGAAGACAGGTTGTGAACAGTGCACGTGAATAGTGCACTGGCTGCAACTTCAAATTCGATTTAGACCTTGATGCAGTCAATATCTCTCACAACTCAAAACATGAAAGTTTTAGAGCTCTTTCTTACCATTCCAAAAAATTTTGAATCATCTCAATCGGAGCTCGTATGAGAGAGTTATGCCCAGATAACGATGGGCTGTTTTGACAGCCCAACTAGCTTGAACAGTGCACGTGAACAGTTCACTAGCTGCAACTTCAACCCCGAGTTAGACCATGATGCAATCAATATCTATCAAAATTCAAAACATGAAAATTTTAGAGCTCTTTCTTATCATTCCATAGAATCTTGAATCATCTCAATCAGAGCTCGGATGAGAGAGTTATGCTCAGATAACGAAACAATGTCGAAATAGTCAAATTAGCTTCGTTTTGCATTTAATGTCTCCATTTGCATCCTAAATCAAAATATAAGAATAACAAGTACTTTTAGGCTTCTAATAAGTATAAAAAGCTTTAATAAGCACCCTTTATCACCTTTTATTTGCAAACATTGCAAAAACTTCATTAATAGTTAATTCGGATGGGTAAAATAGAAACTTTAGTGTTTCGGGTGTACGTTGACTTGGGTTTTGAAATAAATCAAAAAAATAAATATTTTTAGGTTAAAATAACATTAAAAATGAATCCAGAACGTCGAGAAACCTTAGGGTAGTCATATGGATCAAATTGGAGATTCTTAGTGGCAAAACCATAAATTTGGAGAAACCCAAAACAGTCTGTGAACAGTGTTTTTCGGGGCCGCTATGTTTTAAACTCATTTTCATCTCATTTGCTCTCATTTCCTTCACTCCCCTCATACCCCCACACCTCTTGGAACCCTAGAAAGCATTAGAGAGGAAGAAAGGAAGGGAAAAACAAGAGATTCAAGGGTGATTCAAGATCAAATATTCTTGTTTTTCACACCAAAGCTAAGGATTCAATGTAGGGGTTTTTTCTTATTCACTTACATTGAGGCTAGGGTATTTATATATGTATGTTTTGGCTATCAATGGTATATATATGCTATGGAATCATCCTCTCTTAGGTTTTTTGCAAGGATTACATGTTTTGAACAAAGTGAGGTTTAACGCCTATGAAATCTCCTTTCTAGTTTTAAAACCCTAATTTTTAGAGAATGATGTATTTCCTTCCTAAATGCTTTCTTTATTATGGATTTCGAAACCTTAGTACTTTGTGTTGGGTAGAAAAATGATGTTATTGTGATCTCATTTATTTTCTTAGTTGGTTGTGGAATTGTTACATGATATATTTTGGGAATTTTGCATAGATGCTTGTAAATTGAGATGAATGTTGAAATTGTATGTTTGGTTGGGTTTTTTGTGATGCACATGAGTGAGAGGTTCCTTGTAAGGATGCTCACCCCTTCCCAAGAGGTTCCCGGTAAGGATGATTGAGAATCAAAGATGACCTAAAGGGGGGTGGAGGTTACCACAAAGTATGCCACTTACCGAAAGAATTGTTGGGAATTGGTTATGACAATTGATGGTTATTATTTATATGTGGTGCTCATTTATTCATTTAAGTAATGTTTTTAAATAAACTTGAGATCTTTTTTAAATTTCACTGCTTTATTTCAAATTATATATCTATGTTATCTTAAAATTGAAACCGACCATTTTAAATACTTTTATGAACCTTGTATGACTTTGGAAGAATTTTTCTACAAAGCTTCGTACCCACCCCCTATCGCTAATATTTTTCAGATTACCCGCTTGAGGAGGAGGATGTAAGGGTCGAGGAGCCCGCTACTTGGGAGACTCCACTAGACGGGAATGTGGATCCTAAGGTGAATGCATAGAGGGACCTCATTTCCTTTTGTACTAGACTAGGACATTCTTTTGGAATATTGTGTAGTCTAGCTTCTTTTGTTTATTCCGCTAAGCTTTTTTAATTGATTTTTGAGATGTAATAGCCATGACTTGGGCTTATTCTTTTGGGTAATGTTGTAAATATTCGTGGATGACAAATGCAGTCTTGTTTCTTAAGGGATTATATTAGTGCTTTCATGATATGAATGGTTTTAGAATGTAATGCCATCCAGGGTGTGTTTTGGGGTGTTGCAAGTGTCTACTGTAAAATTTATGGTCCAAATACTAAGGCAGTGTCAAAATTCTTTCTACCCAAGTTCTATCAAAAATGTGTTTTAACTTCGGAACACTTCCTAACTTCTACTTTTACAACCTATATAGTGCATGCTTCCCTCAATACATATATGCGCATTTCAAAATCATTACGTTATTATCTAAAGACAAGAATGTGGGCGTTTACAGAATCCATCATGTCCATTTGTTGAATTCCAACACCATCACAATCACATGGTTGTTTTCTAATATTAAAAATATTTAATTCAACTATCATGTTTACATAAGAAAGTTTCATTCCCCAGTTCATATAATTAATCAATGAATTAGAGGTAGCAAGAAATTATCGAGCTAGAATAACGAGAGTTTGACTCCCTGAATCCATAACCGACTGGGTGTCCAGTTCAATGAAATCTACCATGAAATAAAATTTATCCAGCTGGCCAAGGATATCCTTAACCACTACTCTAGGATCTTTAATAGATCGGTCTAATAACTACAAAATAATACATGTGGGGTTTAAGCTCACCTAAACCTAACTGTTGGAAGATAGTAAAAGGGAGTAAGTTGATACTGGCTCTAAGATCAAACAAAACTTGCTCAATCTTAAATTTTTGATAACATATGAGACAGTGGAATACCCAGGATCTTTATATTTTGGAAGAGCTTTATATTGGATGATGAAAGAATAATTCATTCAACTAATTTTTTTTTTGAATAGTCTTATTATGCTTGCTTTGGTTAATGTTGATATTAAAAATGATTGTTTGACTCTGAATTTTTTGCATAGGGAGTGTGTTATTAAGAACTCTTCAGATATGAATGCAATTGTTTATATAATTTGAGCCTTAGCCATAGGCTTGGTATGATTTTATCCCTAGAATCTGTGATGGAGCTTTTTTGAATTGAATTTGATTCTCATACCACATATAATAACTAAGCCAAGCATACATATGATTCTCTTACCTTGGTTATCTCGAGATTGAGCTATATTATTTATGTAAACGAGTTAATGTTGAGAGATCTTGAAACGAAATGTGAGGTTTTATTTATTTGTGGATACTTGTATTGGTTACTTGCTAAAAGAAGAAAAAAATTGCTATACTGGGAAAAAAGTGCTGAGAAAAGAAAAGGAAAAAAACAATACTTCTAGCATTGTGAAGAAAAGGAAAAAAAAAAGAAAAAGAAAAAGAAAATAAAATAAGTATGCATATAGTTGAAAAAAAATATGAGCAAAATGTTGTGAATAATACTTCTAAAGATTGATGAAAGAAAGTTTGTCAAGGAGTATGATTGTGTAATGTATTATTTTTTTGAGATAGCATTTTGAATTCCTGAATATCCTTCATTTCAAAATTCTAATCCGAAGGCTCCATTACAACCTTAGAAAAAGACCTATATAATCTTAAAAATATATTGGTTGATGCATGACTTGTGTGAATAAGGAGGAGACTTGTGATTAATTGCTTATTATGTATTGATTTCCTTTCATGAGACTATGCCAAGTCATTTTTGTTGATATAGTGGTTATTGATTATGAGATATATGTGAGTTACCTTTTTTCTTTGATTTATATTAAATCTGCTCACATATGATATTATGAGGGTACATAGTGACTAGAGTGAATTTTCTGTTGAGAGTATACCTTAGTGAGGATTGCATCGAGACTAACCATAGATAGTGGAAGGGGCGAGTGGTTCTTGATTGATTATTTGATAATGTATAGTTATTTACACACCACACACAAGGTTTAATGGGAATTCAAAATGTGAATACAATTGTATAGCCTTTAATTCAATAAATGGACTTAGTATGAACTTATTCTTATTTTTATCATATATATTACTGCTTCTATTATGTTAAATTTATATATTAAATTCAAGGGATCAACAGATTAATGGAAGTTTGTAGATATCTTCATTGGAAACTTTCACGAGACTATAACTCGTCCACTAGGGGGAACTTAAGGGTTTAAAGGTTTGATGCATATGCTAAAATCGTGAGTCTTATGATAGTGAATTTGTGTTTTATTTTATTAGGTTGTTTTACTTTGTTTTTAGTTTTTGGGATCTTTATAGTACTAGGGACTAGTAATATATAGGCTGGGGTGGTGATTAACCATCAAAAGTGATTTTTTCTTATATTTAACGATTGATTAATTACATATTATTTGACATTAAATGTATTAGATTCTTTTATTTATTTTTATTTTAATTCTTGTTCTAGTTGTTTGATTTATTTCGTACGTAATTTGGTTGATGTGAAGTAATAATGGAAAACACAAGTGAAGCAAACCCTAGAGGAAGAGTCACACTATAAAACGGGATATTTTATAAGAATTGAAGGACCAAGATTAAAAGATGACGATTTGAAGATAATGCAGCAATTTAATCATTGTGGGAATCCAAATTAGAAAATTCATTTAGAGTTAAATTAGGAAAGTATTCTAGAAGATAAGATTTTGACATGTCTTCAGTATTTTAGTCATAACTTTTTACTCTGATGTTCGATTTACTGATTTTTGCGATATTGAAAAAAAAGACTTCAAGATCTATAAAAGTGTATTTCATGGAAATGTTGTGAATTGCCTCTAACTAGGTGAAAATTGAGCTCGAAGTTTGAATAAATGTGGTATCCGTGTCTCCAAGATTTGATAACATGAGATTTGAACTAAAGAGACTCCTTTTGGAAAAAGATTTTTTCCTAGCCAACCCTAGACCTCCTATCTATACCTGGACTTTAGTATAAATAAAGGCTCTCACTTGTTGAGAGATCATCCTAGATCATAATCTTTTATTTTATTTTCGCTTGGGAGATATACCATGTCTTGTGAGTATTCTCTTTTCTGGATCTTTTGTACGTATTATGCAATTATTTTCCTTATCCTTTAAAGTTATATTTTTTTTAAAATTATAGATTAATTGAATTATTATTAGTAAATTTTTGTGCTCTGTATATTTGTTTGATTGTTTATTAACTTGTTTGAGCTCTTGGCATAAATAATGCTTATGATTCCCTGCAAGTTTCATAAAACTAGTTCTTCAATTCCTATTTTCAAATTAATCAAATCTTGTGTTTCAAAGTTAAATCTTCTGGTTGACTACACTGACTTGGAAATAACTTAGATAATTGTAATTCTCTAAACATGTTTATTTGATGAACATAAATAGATCCAGATCCCAAAACTAAGGAGTTGTTTTTTCAATTAAGAAATACATTCTAGAATTTTTAGTTTTATCCTACAAAACAATCTCAACCTTTAAAACCAATTTTACTTGTTTCTCCTTTACCTACTTTTAAAATTATACAATCCCTATGGTTCGACCTCAGACTTACCAAGAAATTATTAGTTCTAGACCACCTACACTTGGTTGTACCTATTTGAGATCAAGCATTGACTAATACTCCTTCTCCTTCTAAGGAATGGAAGGACTGATATTTCTTTGTTTTTGGTTAATGTTGGGAGTTTAGTCCCTTCAAACCTCTTGTGGATAACCTTAGCAAAATCCTTCCACATTGAGGAACCCTACCTTCTTCCTTCAGTGAGCTTATTTTGTTTCTTGCCTTTCATTTTACACAAGAATTAGGCTAAGCATTTCTTTATCATAGTTGACAATGCCACCCTTCTGCAGGAGTTTTTGACTAGGCTGTAGGTGGTCCAAAGATTTAAGACCCAGGAGTTCTTTGTCAAATGTTTCTGAACTTGGTTTTTTAATTTTGTAGGTGTTCCTCCCAAGATTGATAAAAATCCCTTTGTGAATTTAGGGCTTATAAGTTTAGTGAGGGCTTTACCAGCCCTCTTTTGTCCATTGCCAAAGATTGAAATTTGGCAGATCTGCTATAGTAAGGATTTGAGGTGATCCCCTTGCATCGAGTGTTTCCCTGACACTTCCCTGATCAAGAAAAGGAAAAATATAATAGAGGGGAGTATGTGGAGACACTTCCCTTATAGACACTTCCCATATCTAGTTCTGCTACAAAACATGGCGATGCTTAGGGACGTATGTGGAGTGATGTAGAATTTGCTCAGAAGAAGTTTCAATACTTCATTTCTAGTCCCAAGGTCCAAGAGGTTATAAAGTTAGGTACTACAAGGATGTCTAAGATGATGGACCACCAATTCTATAAGGTATATGACCTTGCTAACCTTTTATGTTTCTTTCACCATTTTCTTTCTCTTATAATGTGTCTGCCTTGGCTAGGTTGCCATTCTGGCTACATGGATGACCTATTCTGCCTTCATAAAAGAGAACCCTTGGAAATAGAAGCTTGAGAAAAAATGGAGTTGTTATCTCATGAAGAGGAAGTAGTGCAAGTTTGTTTCGAATTAGAACATATCTAGAGTTTCCTAGCGATTGACTGGGAGTCTAAGAGTGGACTAGAGGAGGCATTGAGGGTTTCCAAAGAGGAGGCAAGTAGGGTAGGAGAGAAGGTGAAGGAGTTTGCCGACAACATGCTATTTCTACAGAGAATTCTTATCACTTGATTGATCAGACTAAGGCAGCCACGTAATTGTATTTTAGAAGTTGGTTGAGTATACTCAGTTCGACAAGAGCTACTAAGACACTAGAAATTCCATAGCCATGTTGTGGGAATTTTCCCCAATCTGAACTTTTATATGCTTGACCCTCAAAGTGGTAAAATATAAACGATGTTCCCAAGCATAGGAAAATTATCTTATTGTAACTCGGTTAATTATCGAGGTCGTCTCTGCAGGAAAAATCTTCAAAATTTGAGAAATAGTGAGAATTAACAAATTCAAATAAATACTAATTAAAATAAACCGGATAACCACATGGTTTCATCCCACCATTGTGACGCCCCTAAAACCAGGGGTCTTTTATTAACTGTTGATTACCCGTCAACCCGCGGAAACACTCTTGATTGTCATCCAATTCGACATCATGTCAATAGAATCCCTTTAACTGGGATTGTTATCCACTCGAATAACATATGCATATTTTGCCATTTGGCCCAACTGGGTCAAATATACCACAATTTATACTTATTTTATGTCCATTTATATCCTTGGAATCAAAGAACCCATAGCCCAAAGGCTTGACAAAGTAATTTTAAAATTTCAGATTTTTGGAAAGGGTACCGGTACGCTATACCGCTACGAGTTGCCCATTGGACCTCGTCATACCGGTACACTATACCGGTATGAACTTCCCACTGGACCTCGTCATACCGGTATGAATTGCCTACTGGATCTCGACATACTGGTACACCATACCAGTAAGCTTTGCCGACTTTTGCCTATTTCACCTATTTTTCAATTCCAACTCATTCCAACCTATATTAAATACATCCAACACATGTATAATGAAAAATTTTCATTTAATACAAGATCCATACATATTCTATTACATTCATTTCCTTAAATTTTCATATCAAAAAATAAGGTTTTCATAATACACGTACAAAAACTCAAGTAAAGCCACATTCCAGCTTTCTTCATTCTTAAGGCCCCGAGTGAGAGCCTCCCGCCAATGTACCACCTGCACCTGAAATGTTTTTCCCTTTAAAGGGTGAGTCATGCTTAGTAGAGTATTTTGTACAGAGGCTACTTCCCCAACCTAGATGCATATGAATGTCCATGCAACATTTATCAAGCAACAATCCCAAACAAGAACATAATATTCATTGTTGGAATGTTTAACAATTTTATGCCATGAATGAGATGAGACTCACTCTTTCGCTTTTATCCCGAGCCCTCTTCTGCTCCCACAATACAATGCTATGCCAATGTGTAATAAATCCGTCATTGATATTACGCATCAATGATAATTTTATTTCTTAATAAAACAAAACCATGTGTCTTGTTGAGTAGCGAACTTTTGGTGTCTTACTGCTGGGTCTGCACACCGATTTTTTGGACATGCACCGCCGAAAGTGTATAAAACCAGTAGCCGGGTCCTCCATCCGAGGGAGTGTCTAGCCCTTCTTATTATACTCGACACAAGTTTTTTTCATCCAACAGTACGATTCAGTCGGATCTTCAATCTAACTTTCCTGAGCCACCTATCATCCACCTATGTGGTGTTTGATAGACCATGCACACCCACACCCACACCCACACTCATGTTTAATGCCCATGAATGTGATGCCAACATCATGCTCCATATGTAATGAATGCCAATGAGCAATTTCCACCATTCTATCACCAATTATATCAAAAGCATATAATTTCACAATTCATCATAATGCTAACATGTCATAACATATATATTAACATTATATCCAACAACGATTTCGAAGCATTTTAGCACATAGTCTATGCCAATATCACACTTTATTCATAATGGCATAATGTAAACATGTAGCATGCCCATATATCAAATTTCACATTTTTCAGGAAATTACTTTGAGTAAATTCTACATGCCGATTATAGGATAAAATTTATTATATCCCTTTCCAATACCCATTTCATCAATTTCAACACAATGGGTAAGTAATATATATAACTCTACCAATCTACCCATTTCATTTAACACCCTAGGTTGTAGAATAAATCAGAGTAGGAAGGAACTTTACCTCTTGATGCGTAAAATGACATTGGGAAGCCTCAAGAACCCAAAGCAAGTTAGAAACTTCACTTCCAAAAAATCCCGTCCTTGGAATCTTGCCCAAACCCAACCTCCTTAGTATTGTTTTGTAGCCCGCATCGAGGAGAACAACTTTTGTTCTCAGCCCAGAGTGATTTGACCAAAGTTTGACCCTTGATCACAATAGAAAAGGCTTGAGAAACCCTTTTCTTTCTATTTCACTCTATCTTTTCTATGCTGAGCACAATTGGGGAAAAATCAGATTTCCCCCCTATTTATAGCCTTAGAATACTTGGCCCACAACGTGCCACATAGTCCTCTTTTTTTCGGGTCCGTTTTCGCCTCGAAAGGATTAAATTTTGCCCCGCTTTAAGTTCAAATATTTTTATTTTAATTTGCCTTAAATTATTTTCTAAATTTCTAAATTTTATTAGAAATCTCATTTTTTTGGGTCACCCGAGACTCGACCGCCTCGTAAAATGTAAAAAATTTGACTATCTCAGAATTCGATAAAATTTGACGGGGTAGCTAGATTTCGCAAGATGAATCCAACGGTGAGGTCCGTTTCATCATTCGAGATCTAGAAAATTTTAATTTTTTAACCCGTACCATAATGGCCAATTACCATTTTGCCCTTATTATAAAAAGTTCAAATTTACTTCCCCCCTTAAAAGAATTTCATCCCCGAAATTGACAAGCACATTCATACTTAACCGAATGCATATGCAACAATGAAATTACATTTAAAATTATAAAACTTGTACCTCCATCCTCGAACAGGAATGGATAATTGGTACGTATGGTGTCCTCATGCTCCCATGTCTCCTCCTCCATGCCTCGGTGCTGCCACAACAGCTTCACTAGCCTGACGGTCTTGCCCCACAAAACGTGCTCCCAGCTATCCATGATATGCACCGGTCCCTCCTCGAAGGTCCCATCCGCATTAACAATCAATTCACCCCAATCCACTACATGTGTCGGATCTGGAGTACAGAGATATGGAACACTAAGTAGTCATGCATTACAATAGGAACTCCCAATTTTATGGCAAATACAGCCTTTTTCATCATTTATTCACATGTACCTGCAGTAGCATTCAAGTAATGCCCTTTGATTTCACCTGTGAACACTTGATAGGTTCGGCGGTAACGCCAATATGTAGGCCACTTTACCCACCCTCTCGAATACCTCGAAGGGCCCAATAAACCTCGGCGACAACTTTCCCTATTTTCCAAATTTGACCATTCTTCTCTTAGGCATCACTTTCAAGAAGACATGATCTCCCTTCTCAAACTTTAGAGGTTGCCACGGTCTGTCGGCGTAACTTTTCTGTTGGTTCTGAGTCGTGAGAAGACGCTTTCGTATGGAAGTCCACCTTCTTTGAGGTATCTCTAATCAAATCGGAACCTGTAGAGGATTTTTCTCCCACCTCCGTCCAACAAATCGGAGAACAACAAGGCCTCCCATAAAGTGCCTTATAGGGTGTCATCTGAATGCTCGCCTGATAGCTATTGTTGTAGGTGAACTGCACTTATGGTAACTGCTTTCCCAGCTACCCTTGAGATCTAGGATGCATGCCCGTAGCATGTCCTATAATATCTGGATGGTCCTCTCTAACTGACTGTCAGTCTAGGGATGAAATGTTGTACTCATCATCAACTGAGTTCTCATGGCCTATTGGAAGCTCTCCAAAAAATGAGCCATAAACTTGGGGTCTTGATCCGATACTATAGATATAGGCACCCCATGTAACCGGATAATCTCCCATATGTACAATCAACAAAATTCATCCACTCTAAAGGTCATTCGCACTGCCAAAAAGTGCGCCGACTTTGTAAGCCGCTGATCCACTATCACCCACACTGCATCATGTCCCCGCGATGTCCGTGGCAAGTGGGTCACAAAATTCATCGTGATGTGTTCTCACTTCCACTCTGCTACCTCCAAAGGCTGAAGCAACCTTGCTAGTCTTTGGTGCTCAGCCTTGACCTGCTGACACGTGAAACATCGTCTGACATAATCCTCAATGTGTCTCCTCATTTCGCTCCAATAAAATTGGTGACGAAGATCATGGTACATCTTTGTGTCACCTGCATACACAAAAAATCTGAAGCAATGAAATTCCCTAAGGATCTCTTCCCTCAACTTAGTTAACTTGGGAACCACAACCCTTCCCTTATACCAAAGACTGTCATCTAAGTGAATGGCACAACCCTCGTCACCGGTACCTGCCTGCACTTGGTCCCTGATGGATAATAACTTTGGATCCTGTCTTTTGGACTCTATCACCCTACTCAATAGGGAGGGCGTAGCCACCAAACTCCCCAAAACACACTGAGCCTAACCCAATAATGTAGCCTAAATTATCCCACAGTTTCGAGCATCCGCTATTCTTAGGAAGCCACACTAGCCAAGACTCCTCGTGACTTTCGGCTAAGTGCATTAGCCACTACGTTTGCCTTATCGGGATGGTAATGCAAAGTGAAGGCATAGTCTTCCAAATACTCCATCCACCTGTGTTGTCTCATATTAAGCCACCACCCTCTCGGACTACATCAAAACACTACCCAGTTTGTCTCTGGAGGCATCATAGTACACTGTATACATCCGTCCCCTCTTCGGGACTATTAAAATAGGAGCGGAAGTAAGCCTCCTCTTTAACTCTTGGAATGCTTTCTCCCACGAATCATTTCACTCAAACTTGACCCCCTTCTAGGTCAATCTTTTCATAGGTGCAGCTAGTCAAGAGAAGTCCTCGATGAACCTGCTATAATACCCCGCCAATCTCAAGAAACTGCGTATCTTGAAGACTGACTTTGGCCTCTCCCAACTAATGACTGCCTCAACCTTCTCCAGGTCTACGGATACACCCGAAGCCGAAACCACATGTCCTAAAAACTTTACATGCGTAAGCTAAAATTCACACTTGCTGAACTTGGCGTACAACTGGTAGTCCCTCAAGGTTTGGAGAACAATCCTCAAGTGACCTTCATGTTTTTCCATAGACTTGGAGTAGATCAGGATGTCGTCAACAAACACTACTACAAATCGATCTAAATAGGGTTAGAACACCTTATACATGAGATCCATGAATGTCGCTGGGGCATTCATCAATCTGAAAGGCATCACGGTGGACTCAAAATGCCCATACAGCATTCTGAACACCGTCTTAGGGATATCTGGCTTCCTAATCCTCAACTGATGGTGGCCAGTGTGAAGATCTATCTTAGAGTAGACCTGCGCTCCTTTCAACTGATCAAACAAATCATTAATCCTTGGCAAATGGTACCTATTCTTGATAGTAACTCAATTCAACTATCGATAATTTATACACAACCGAAACGTCTTATCGTTCTTCTTGGTAAACAACACCGGAACGCCCCAAGGTGAAGTGCTCAGTTTAATAAAACCCTTGTCCAACAATTCTTGTAATTGGACCTTGAGTTCTTGTAAATCTGTCGGTGCCATTCTATATGGGGTCGTAGAAGTAGGCGATGTACCAGGATGCAACTCAATGCTAAAGTCTACATCCCTATGTGGAGGTAATCTTGGCAGTTTGTCTCGAAAAATGTCCTCATACTCACAGACAACCCAAGATAGACCCAACTCCTGTCTCACCTCGTTCTCTAAGGTAAGGCTCACAAGCCAACTCATTAACTGCCCGTGCCATCAAGAGTTATACACGGCTTGGGGCAAGGCGTCGTGCTTTTTCCCCTAGAATTTGAAACGAACACCATTTGGTGTGTAGACTGTTACCCTCTTTCAATCGCAATCAATGACGACCCGATGTGCCGCCAACCAATCTATCCTAAGGATAACATCGAACTCTGACATGTCTGTGACCCTAAGGTCCACGGTGAGTAGAATCCTCAAGATCTCTAACTCACAACCCTGACATATCTGGTCAACACACACCCTAACTCCTAGGGGTGAATTTACATATAACGGCTCTTCCAAGGTATCAACCTCTAAGCCCAAATCTTTCACACATGATGCATATATGAATAAATGTGATGCACTAGAGTTAAATAACACCCTAGCCCATAAGCGAGAGAGTATAAATATACCCTAGATGACTTGGTGTAGACACGCCCCTGGGTCCTTGAATTCTCGACCTGCAAGCCCTGCCCTCGGCCTCGACCCCGACCCATGGCCTAGCCCACCTAGCCTGATTGTGGAGTCCCCACTCGTGAAGTGATAAGGGCTTGAGTAGCACCCTGGAACTAGTAATGGTTTCCCTGGTCCGTGGTGGGGTAGGGAGGAACAAAATAAGTCAGTGTGTGCCCCACTGATGACTGGGACTGGGATGTCCATTAGTTCTGGGATCCTTGCCTCTGAGGACCATCCCGCTTCATGTGACCCGACTAGTGACAATGGAAACATGTTTGTTGACCTACCTAGCTGGGGAGTCCTAAATTGTCTCTTGCCTTGGGAGGATTAACCTTGGCCTTGACTTTGATAGCCACGGCCCTGTCCTTGTTGTCCCTGAGGAGTAGAAGTCATCTACCTCTTTTCTGAGCTAAAAGAAGAGGATTGGCCCTCATTCTTCTTATCTTTGGCACCCGACTCTCTGATGTTTCTTGCATCATCAATCTCTCTCTCAATGGCCATAGCTGTCTCGACCATCGAGTCCAAGTCTTGTAGGCGGAGACCCACAATGCTCCCCTTAATAGATAATTTCAACCCATCCTCAAAGCTCCTCATTTTGGCCAGATTGGTGGCCACATAATCATCAGCAAAACAGGCTAATTCGGTAAATTTGGCCACATACTCCATCACAGTCATTGTTCCTTGTTTCAAATCCAAGAACTCCCTGGCCTTCGCAAGTCAAACAGCTGTTGGGAAATACTTGCCCGTGAAGAGTTCTCAGAACTCTCCCCATGTCAATTCCTCCAAGTTCTTGGAGTCCTTTGCCCACTCCCACCAAAGTTGGGCTTCTCCCTCTAGCTAGAACGCAGCTAGCCTCACCTTCGTGGCGTCGGAGGTGATCTCCATTGCCTCTAAAATCTTATCGACCTGTTGGAACCAATAGTCGGCTACCATCGGATCCGTCCTTCCCTTAAAAATTGGAGGCTTGTGTGCCTTGAACCTCTAGAGGTTACTCGAGCCTCCTTGTCCCACACTTGCACTAGCTTGTGCAATAGTAGCAGTTGCAACACTAGCCTATGCAATGGTAACAGCCGCATTACCAACAGCCTCCACGAAGGCTTGATGGTCAAAGGCTAGTGGTGGTTGATTATTATTCCACCCACCGCCTTGGCGTCTTCTTCCTCTACTAGCCATCTACACACATGTCAGACAACAATATAGCACTCATTTAGTATCCCAAAGTAGGGACTAACTTTGTAACTTTGAGATTCCTCTCCTTGTCTCCCTAGTGAAGCTTATGCCACCCACTAGTAAACATTTACACCTTGAACTATCATGTTCCCTTGTTTTCCTACCCTCAAGGTTTTGTTTTTTAAACCTAGTGTCTCTCTTCCATACACATTTTACCATGTATATCATCCACATAACATATAACACATAACATGCATCATGTTAAAAGCACAAAGCATGAAATGCACGATGAATGCAATGTTCTAGACCCATGCCCCTCCAAGTCCTTGGTAAATCGTATAACTAGGCTCTAATACCAAGTTGTGACGCCTCTAAAATTGGGGGTCCTTTATTAACCATTGACTACCTATCAACCCGCGGAAACACTCTTGGTTGTCGTCCAATCCGACATCACGTCAATAGAATCACTTTAACCAGGATTGTTATCCACTCAAATAACATATCCATATTTTGCCATTTGGCCCAATCGGGTCAAATATACCACAATTTATACTTATTTTATGTCCACTTATATCTTTGGAATCAAAGAACCCATAGCCCAAAGGCTTGGCAAAGTAATTTTAAAATTTTAGATTTTTGGAAAGGGTACCGATACGCCATACCGGTACACCATATCAGTACGCCATACCGGTACACCATACCGATATGAACTGCCCACTGGACCTCAACATACCGATACGCCATACCAGTACGCTTTGCCGACTTTTGCCTATTTCACCTGTTTTTCAATTCCAACTCATTCCAACCTATATTATATACATCCAATACATGTATAATGAAGATTTTCATTTAATAAAAGATCCATACACATTCTATTACATTTATTTCCTTAAATTTACATATCAAAACTAAGTTTTTCATAATACTTGTTCAAATAAAGCCACATTCCAACTTTCTTCATACTTGAGGCCCTGAGTGAGAGCCTTCCACCAATGTACCACCCGCACCTGAAATATTTCTCCCTTAAAAGGTGAGCCATACTTAGTAGAACATTTCGTATAGAGGCTACTTCCCCAACCAAGATGCATATGAATGTCCATACAACATTTATCAAGCAACAATCCCAAACAAGAACATAATATTCAATGTTGGAATTTTTAACAATGTTATGCGATTAATGAGATGAGACTCAATCTTGCCCTTTTATCCCGAGCCCTCTCTTGCTCCCACAACAAAATGCTATGCTAGTGTGTAATAAATTTGTCATTGATGTTACGCATCAATGATAATTTTATTTCTTTATAAAACAAAACCATTTGTCTTGTTGGGTAGCGGACTTTTGGTGTCTCACCGTCGGGTTCGCACATCGATACATTTTTTTAGACTTGCACCACCGAAAGTGTATAAAATCAATAACAGGGTCTTGCACCTAATGGAGTATCTAAGCCCTTCTTGTTATACCCGACACTAGTATTTTCATGCAACCGTGCAAGTTAGTCGGATCTTCAATCCAACTTTCCCGAGCCCACCAATCATCCACCTATGTGGTGTTTGATAAACTATGCACACACACACACTAAAACTCATGTTTAATGCCCATGAATGTGATGCCAACATCATGCTCCATATGCAATGAATGCCAATGAGCAATTTCCACCATTCTACCACAAATTATATCAAAAGCATATAAGTTCACAATTCATTATAATGCTAACATGTCATAACACATATGTTAACATTATATCGAATAACGATTTCCAAGCGTTTTAGCACATAGTCTATGCCAATATCACACTTAATTCACAAAGGCATAATGTAAACACATAGCATGCCCATATATCAAATTCCACATTTTTCAAGAAATTACTTTGAGTAAATTCTACATGCCCATTATAGGATAGAATTTATTCTATCCCTTTCCAATACCCATTTCATCAATTTTAACATAGTGGGCAAGTAATATATATAACTCTACCAACCTTCCCATTTCATTTAACACTCTAGGTTGTAGAATAAACCAAAGTAGGATGGAACCCTACCTCTTGACTCGTAAAACGACGTTGAGAAGCCTCAAGAACCCAAAGCAAGCTAGAATCTTCACTTCCCAAAAATCCCGTCCTTGGAATCTCACCCAAAGATGACCTCATTGGTATGGTTTTGTAGCCCGCGTCAAGGAGAACAACTTTTGTTCTTGGCCCGGGGTGATTCGACCGAAGTTTAGCCCTTGATTGCAAGAGAAAAGGCTTGAGAAACCCTTTTCTTTCTCTTTCACTCTCTCTTTTTCTATCGTTCAACTGGCTGAGCACAATGGGGGAAAAATCAGATTTTTCCCCTATTTATAGCCTTCGAATACTTGGTCCACAATGCGCCACACGACCTTTTTTTTCTCGGGTCTGTTTTCGCCCCGAAACGATTAAATTTTGCCCCGATTTAAGTTCAAATATTTTTATTTTAATTTTCTTTAAATTAATTTTTGACTTTCAAAATTTTATTAGAAATCCCATTTTTTTTGGGGTCACTTGAGACTCAGCCGCCTCGTAAAATGTAAAAAATTTGACTATTTTAAAATTTGATGAAATTCGACTAGGTAGCTAGATTTCACGAGACGAATCCTATGGTAAGGTCGGTTTTATCATTCAAGATCTAGAAAATTTCAGGTTTCTAACCCATATCATAGTGACCAATTACCATTTTGCCCTTATTATAAAAAGTTCAAATTTACCCAAATTTTACAACCATGGGAAGTTATTTTAACCTAATTTATAACTCACGTAAGATCGTAATCAAACTCACTTAGGTGGATGATATTCAAATAATAATCACAATTTAGAAATGATGTAATTTGATGACAAATTAATTCATGAAAGAATTTATATTATATTGATTGCTGGTACTCTAAGAATTAACTATGCTAAATTCAATTGTCTATGATTGAGCAAAGATGTTTACAGATCAATTATGTTTCCAAAAATAATTATTTAAATCAACAAATTAACTTTAAATGTTGAAACCATAGTTAGGTCAAAATCACCCACTCATGGATGAGAATCCATCCTATGGTATTGTAGAACTAAACTACTCACTAATGGCAAAAGTAATATCAAAAGCAATTAAAGAAGACATGATAATTTAAGCAAACTAAGATTGAATTAAAAATCAACTTGAATTCAAATTAATTACAATAAATAAGAATTAGAATTACCTTAATCTTTCAATGGAATTGAAAACTATGAATAAAAATATAAAGAACATTGCTTGTAATTCTAACTCTAAGTAGAACAAAGAAGAAAGAAGAACAAAAACAATAGCAACACATCGAGAAAGCAAAGAAGGAGAAGAAAACGTGGAGCCCCCTCTCTTCTCTCTGTCCTGAGTTAAATAAGGAAATTGAGGAAAAATAATGAGTTTGAAACTAATCCAAATAGCCTTTCATTTTCATCCAATAAGCTTTGATAGAGTTGGCTTGAAGAGTAGCTGATAAATATTTGACAGCAAGAGTCCTCGTTAAACTTTAACACTAATGAACTGGTAGAACAATTTTAGACAAACCAGTAGAAAAGTTTCTGGTCACGACCTACCGATAGAAAATTAATGATGAACTAGTAGAGCTTCATCTTTCAACTTCAAGAACCTATCGGTAGCAAAGTCTTAGTTTTAGTTGAATCGAAACAACTCCTATTGATGGAACTTCACTTTTCAGAATTTTTGCCTTGATGCTCTTGATTCGATTTCCAATGCTTTTAACTTGTTCTCGGATCTCTCTAAAGCATCCTTATGACTTTATACTCTCTTTTTACATCGATACTGAATAGGTGCACCCAAGTGTAGGTGGTTAAGAAATAGTAAATACTCAGAAGTCTATGGTCGAACCACAGGGATCGATGAAATTTAAAAGTAGGTAAAGGAAGAATAGGTAAAATTTGATTTGAAAGGAATAATTGTTTTGTAAAATAAAAGCAAGAAAATTTAAAATGAAATTATCAATTTGAAAAAATGACGCTTTAGTTTTAGGATCTGGATCTATTCATATTTACCAAATATCTATGTTTATGGAATTACAATTTATCTCAGTTGATTTTTAACTATGAAACCACAAGAGTTGACTAATTTGAAAATAAGAATTGAAGATCTAATTCTATAAAGCTTGCAAGGAATTAAAAGCATTATTCATACCAAGAACTCAATCAAGTTATAGAATAATCTTATTCATTGTACAAAGTATAAAACTTTACTCAACAAATACAATTAATCTATAATGTGAAGAAGAATATAACTTTTAAAACATAAGAAAAAATAACTGCAAAAAATATAAATATTCAATTTAGAATTCTTGATCTATACCCTAACTGAAGAGTACAAAATAGATTGCTTACAAATCATGGCTGACCTGTATAAGCTAGAATAAAATAAAAAGTTATGATCTAGGTTACTCTCTCAGGAGGCGAGAGAACCTATTTATACAACATGTCTAGCTATAACTAAAGGTAATATTGCTCAAGTAGACTTCAGAGGTCTACTAACATTAGGTCTTTCAACAGAATTAAGGAGGCACATCCAAACAACATTGCTCGCATCTGGATGGCAACAAGTCCCTGAAATTTTTCAATGCCAAAGGCTTGTTCAAACAGTTCTAGCCATGTCTGGACAGTAACACTACGTATTGTCAAATTGGTATTCATACGGATTCCCTTGTGTCTTGACATCAAAAAAGTTATGCAATTTCATTCTTCATGGTTTATGTCTGGATGATCTTGACTGTGTTTGAATGGTCATCTTTTTTGTTGACTTCTAGCTTTGACTTTCTTAAATCAGTCAAACATTCATATCAATCATTGCTAATCATGGCTCTACATAGCATTGGTGGGGTCTAGACGGTGCTACCTATCCAGGTCTTCTTGGGATTCGTTCTCCAACATTCTGGGAATGGGCATGATCACCCATGGATATCCAAATCTCTTCAGATCACAACCCATGTGCGAAATTACAAATTGCCCTCTTGGGTCAAATTTATTTTTCCTCATCAACCAATTCACTAATTATGATGAATATCACTTCAAATCAATTGTTTTACCGAGTAAATAGATCAAACACTAAAAGCAATAGTTAAACTACAAACCCATCAATCTATCATATATAAGCTCAAATATTATGCAATTAAACATAATAAAACACTACTTTTGATGGCTAATCACGTCCCCAACCTGAATATTAATAGTTCATAGTAATACCTAGATTCCAAATTCAAATAAAACCTAATGCAGTGAAATACAAATTCACTTTTGTAGGATTCATGATTGCATTTAGTATATACAACATGCTTTTAAACCCCTAGTGAATGAGTTTAGTCTCGTGTAGGTTTCCAGTGAAGTTACTTACAAACTTCTATTAATCTGTCATCTCTTGAATTTAACATATAACTTTAACTAGATAAAAAGTAGCAATATATCTTATAGAAACAAGAACAAGTTCATACCAAGTAAATTTATAGAATTAAAGACTATAGAATAGTATTCACATATCTAATTTCCATTGATCCTCGTGTGTTGTGTGTAAATAACTATACATGATCAGATAATCAATTAAGAATAACTCACCCCTTTTTTGAAACTCGATAAAATTAAAATTTTAATTAAAGGGGTAAAATGGTAATTAGTAGTTAAAGAATGAGTCAAAAACGTGAATTTTTATATAATTTGGATGAAAAAAAGACCTCACCATTGAATTTGTCTCACGAAATCTAATTACCCAATCAATTTTCACTAAATTCTGAGACAGTCAAATTTTTCACATGTTATGAAGGGATCGGGTGTCGCGTGATTAAAATTATCACGATCAGATGTTATTTGCAGGACTCAAGAAATAATTTAGATTTAGTTGAATAAAAATATACTAAACTTAATATGAGATGAGATCTAATTGATTCAAAATAAAATTGTACCCATTTAAAATGAAACGCGTGGCTCGACGTGGGTCAAGCATTAAGAAAAATATAAAAAAGAAGACTTTTGTGGCTTTCTACCCATTTTGGTCTCCAAGTTTCGGCCAAGAGAGAGAGAGAAAAGATAGTTCTTCATTTATTCTCCATCTTCTTCAATAGATCATGCAAAATTCGAGCGACCACTTGCCTTGAATCAAGAATTAAGTTGCTTATAATGGCGAGGGATACACGTGGGTACCAACCAAGCTCAATTACAATATCTTTCAAAAATCAGAGTTTTGGCTCGGGATTAAATCAAGGCTTGGAAAGGTAGATTTTGAGGTTTTTGGGGGTTACTACTATGTGGGCTCATGCTACAAGAGATAATGTTTCCTTTATTTAGATATAATCTAAACCTAGAATATAGCATGTGAAATAGGTAGGCTATGGGTGTGTATATCACATGTTTAGCTCTTGACTAGTGTGGCTTGTGGGTTAAATCTAGGATTTATAATTAATCCTTCAATTTGCGAAACCCTATTATGATTAATTGGTTATATGTTAACATTAGTGATTTAAAACATGTTAATTGTAAATTAGCATGACTTTCATGTATAAATTGCATATCAAGCTTAATTTACTTATTAGATTATGATATGAGTATGAAATTCTATATATATGTTAAATGACCATTTAGCATATAATCAGTGTAGTGGAATTGGGTTTATATTTATAGAATTAATAAACATGTTGTCATGTTTGAAGTAATAAGCATGCTAGTTCTGTAAATTGACATGCCCTCTAGGTGTTTGCTTAAATGCCTAAGTGAATACAAGTGTATTAGTTGAGTTGATTATCTTATATAATATGCTTGAAATGATGTTGAAAATGTCATTATATTATACTCATCATATAACTGACATTGTAAATGGTATCGAAGGCAATTACACATTGCATTGCATATGCATGGGCTGCAGTACATTCGTGGGCATTGACATGAGTGTGAGAGTGTGTGCATGGGTTTGGGTCAATCACCACTTAGGTGAGTTAATGGATGGGCTTGAGAAGGTTAGACTTACTTCCAACTTAGTCGCATTGGATTTTGCATAAATAAATGCGTCGAGGTGTAACAAGAAAGGCTAGATTCTCCCTCGTGTGCAAAACCCAAAAAATTGTGCGATGGCAAGGATAGAATCACAAGTGAAATGTCCAGAAAGTCTATTTGAGGTGTTTTTTCCTTTGGTGAAATACCATAATCATTGCCCCACAAAGACACAAAAAATGAATTAATTAGTCATTGGATGTATATAGCACCAATAGCAGGGGGTGAGGGGATGACTTGGAATGCCCGGATACATATGCATGGCATTACATGTGTTGTGGTAGCTAGGATGGGGCTCGGTGTTGGTATTTCATGCATGAGTGTCATCTCATAGAATGCCATGATTTATGACGTTTGTTCATGATAGATATATTTGAATGAATGCATGACATGATGTTACATTTGACATTTCATATGTATTTTGGGTTGGGCGGTATTCTCTATAGTAGTTACCCTATTGAGTATTGACTCACCTTTTATGAGGACATTTTTCAAGTATTGCATGTGTTTCCAGTGAAGGCCCTCCTACAGGATCGCTTTGAGGATAGAGCTAGGTTGTGGCTCTTATTTTTGGATGTTGTAGTTTTGTTTCCATTACATTGACCTTGTATAAATTCCATACACAAAACCAACATTTTGAATTAAGGCATGTGTATGGGACTCTTTTGGAAATTTATTCTTTTATGAATGAATGTATGAAAAGGTGATGGTTATGGGTAGTATTCAATGTCATGTGATTGAATTTTGATGAATATACCTGGTGTGGTCAAAATTGTATAAATGAACAGGTTGTGTATTGGATAGTGCTTCCTATATAGGGGAGACCCTGCTTGGATTTTATTATAGTTATGGACCCTAGTGAATGGGGTATCACTACGTGTTACCGGGTTAAGTGGTATCACGGGTTATTCTGTAGGCTGATGGGTGTTCAACGGGTTAATCAAGACCCCCGTGAAATAGGGTGTCATAACTTGGTGTCAGAACTTAGGCTTTAGATCTTACATGGGTCTCGTGGGATATAAGTTTGTCATTTTCCATTATAGGAAGAATTGGCTTAGAACATGGCATTCATATGCATTGCATATTCCTTGTTATGTGCTACGTGTATGAATATATGTGTGCTTAAACATAGAAGAATTGATGTACTTTATAGGATGGATATGCTAGCTTTCTACTATGCCATAATGGATTATTTTAGAAAATGAATATTGTTTCATTTTGTGTTAGTACGGTATGCTGTGTTGCATTTGTTTTATGAGGCAAAGAAAGTAGTGACGTGTTACATGGTGAAGATGCATATGCAAAGAAAGTAGTAACATGATTCATGGTGAAGACGCATATGCAATGAAAGTAGTAACATGCCTCTATAAAAGTAGTAACATGCCTCCATAAAAGTAGCAACATGCAACATTGCTTAAAATTGTATATATGAGAAAATAGTAACACATTAAG
Organism: Ilex paraguariensis; assembly: GCA_963454935.2. NCBI lineage: Eukaryota > Viridiplantae > Streptophyta > Magnoliopsida > Aquifoliales > Aquifoliaceae > Ilex > Ilex paraguariensis. Next base: position 40,457 of record CAUOFW020001828.1, on the reverse strand, counting down.
CAATTTTAAGCAACATGGGCAGCTGAATACATATGCAACAAAGTAGTAACATGGTACTAGGCCTTTTGTCTAGCGACGAACCGGTACCAGAAAAGTAGAGCCAGTTATAGCATTGCTCCATTTTTTCTTCTTTTTAGGTGGGGTGCGCCAGGCCCATGCAAGAGTGCAACGCAAGGATGACACTCGAGGATCCCAATAGAGAGCTATTGTGGTGGACCCTCCCCCTGAAAAAGATTAATTTAATATCGTGTGGGACATTCTAGCATTGTTCCATGGATAGAATTTTTCCTCCGATTTTGAATGACCATAACTTTTGCTACCAAAGTCGGAATCAAGCAAATAAACTATCGTTGGAAAGCTTAGAATTTATATTTTCAAATGAAATAAATTTCAGACCCAAATTATTAGTATCCTAAGAATTATGATAAAAAGAGTAAGGGTGTTTCATGACATTAACCTGAAACCAACTCACATATTTTTGTTACGACAACATGGCATTTTTGTGACATATTCTATGATGCTTTGACGTTGTTAATGATTCATGACACTAAGTTTGGTCATTGGGTATCTTGTGTGGAAGATTTGAGCTTAGAGGTTGAAACCTTCGAGGATCCTTAATATGTGAATTCGTCCCTAGGAGCCAAAGTTTGTATAGACCAGATATGTCAGGAGTGTGAGTTAAAGATCAGGGGGATCTTACTTACCATTGACCTTAGGATCATGGAGATGACAAAGTTTGATGTCACTTCTTATACACTAGAAGGTGTTTGTGTCAAGTTTCAGGGTGAGAAGCAGAATGCTCTACCCCAGGCAATGTATGAATCCCATTGGCACGGGCAGTCGATGGGTTGACTTACTAGCTTTATCATGGAGGATGAGGCAAGATAGATGCTAGGTCTCCCTCAAGTTGTGTGTGACTATGTGGATGTCTTTTTGGACGAGTTACTAGGGTTCCCATCGCATTGGGATGTAGAATTCACCATTGAGTTATAGTCTGGTGCATCCCTTATTTCTATTACATTGCATAGGTTGGAACTAGTGGAGTTGCAGGAGCAAAGGGTCTAGTTATAGGAGTTATTGGACAGGGGTTTCATTAGGTCGAGTACCTCACCGTAGGGTGCTCCGATGCTATTTTCCCAAAAGAAGCATAGGACCCTAAGGCTCTACATTGACTATCGTCAATTAAACAGGGTCACTATCAAGAACAAGTGCCCATTGTCGAGGATTGATGATTTTTTTTGAGCAACGGAGAGGGACACGAGTCTACTCTAAGATAGACTTGCGCACAGGTTATAATCAATTGAGGATTAGGGAGGTTGATATCCCTAAGACGGTGTTTAGGACGTGATATAGGCATTTTGAGTTCACGGTCATGCCCTTTGGTTTGATGAATGTACTAGCGAAATTCATGGAGTTAATGCATAGGGTGTTCTAACTCTACCTCAAATATTTGTGGATGACATTTTGATATACTCAAAGTTTAAGGAGGAGCACGAGCAACATCTTCGGGTGTGTCAGTGGATTCAGAGAAGGTTGAGGTAGCTATGAGTTAGGAGAGGCCTAAGTCAATCTTCAAGATATACAGTTTCTTAGGATTAGCAGGGTACTACAGGGGTTCATTAAGGCCTTTTCCCACCTAGCAGCTCCAGTGACATGGCTAACTAGGCAAGATTTTAGGTTTCAGTGAGATGACTTGTGTGAGAGGGCATTCTAGGAGATGGAGAGGCGGTTGACTTCAACTCCTATTTTTATTGTCCTAAAGAGGGGGCTGAGGTACATATACTATTGTGATGTCTCTAAGGATGAAATAGGTTGTGTTTTGATGTAGTCAGGGAGGTTGATAGCTTATGGTTCACGATAGCTAAAGAATTATGAGCAAAACCACCCCACGCATGACATAGAATTGGCGTTGTTATCTTTGTCTTTAAGTTATGATGCTACTATTTTTATGGAGAATAGTTTGATGTGTTTTTTAGATCACAAGAGTCTCAAGTACATCTTTACACAGTGGAACATCAACATGAGGCAACATAGGTGGATGGAGCATTTGGAGGATTACAATTTCACTTTACATTACCACCCTGGTAAGGAAAATGTGGTGGTTGATGAACTTAGCTGAAAGTTACGGGGGGTTTTGATCAGTATAACTTCCCAGGAATGACAAATTCTTGAGACTGTGGGGTAGTTCGGGCTACACTAAAGGGATCAGGCTTAGGACTTTTTGGGAAGTTTAATGGCTACACCTTCTTTATTGAGCAGAGTGATTTAGTCCCAAGGGTAAGACACAGATATATTGTCCATTGGGGACCGGGGATAGTCGGGTACAGGTGACAAGTACTGAGCCATTCATGTTGATGTTAGTCTTCGATTCAGTGACAGGGTTGTGGTTCCTCAGTTTACAGATCTGATAGAGGATATCCTCGGGGAGTTTCATTGTTCCTGTTTTGTGGTACATCCCGTTTTGCAGTACTTCCTGTTTTGTTAATGACTTTGTTAATAGATGTCTCACGTGTCAATAGGTCAATGATGAGCACTAGAGACCAGCAAGGTTGCTCCACCCTTTGGAAGTGGTTGAGTGGAAGTGGAAGCACATCACTATGGATTTTGTGACCCACTTACCATAGATTTTGCATGGGCATGACGCGGTATGGGTGATAATGTAGCGGTTTACAGAGTTGGCACAATTTTTGGCAGTACAGATGACCTTCAAATTGGAGGAGTTTTGCAGATTCTACGCACGGGAGAGAGTTAGGCTACATGGGGGTACCCGTATCTATAGTATCGGATTAGGATCCCTAGTTCATGGCTCATTTTTAGGAGAGCTTCCAACGAGAAATAGGGACGTAGTTGATGATGAGTACACCTATTCATCCCCAGACAAACGATCAGTCAGAGAGGACTATCCAAGTTTTAGAGGATATGCTTCAGGCGTGCGTCCTTGACCTCAACGGTAGCTGGAAGGATCATTTACCCTTGGTGGAGTTTGCCTATAATAATAGTTATCAAGCAAGTATTCAGATGGCACCCTATGAGGCATTATATGGGAGGCTGTGCCATTTTCTGGTGTGCTGGATGAAGGTTGGAAAAGGACCTTCCACGGGTTAGGACTTGATCAGGGACACCTCAAAGAAGGTGAACATTATACGAAAACATCGTTCATAGCTCAAAAATGGCAGAAAAGCTATGTCGATAGGCGGCGGAGACCCCAGGATATAATGCCCCAAAATCCACCCTGAAAGGCATTACTATCTAAAAACCATCCAATCATGAGAGCAACTACAATAACCATTCATCCATCTGGCAAAGAATAAATACTAATACCAATAAAATATTGTAACTTCTTCAACTTATAATTCAAAACCAAATAGTATCTAGCAGCGGAATAATTAAACTAACTGAAACATTATTTTATAGAAATCTCTTAAAAACTAAACTAGAAATAAATCAACTCTATTCCTCCAAGATAGGGTCCACATATTGATCCTCCAATGGCTTGTAATCAACTTGCTCATTCACATTGATATCTTTTTCTATGCCAAAATCTGTAAGTGTGTTGTCGGAGTTGAGTAAAAGCCCATAGAAAATACATCTCAAATCCCAACAAGGTTTAAAATAATAAAAAAAAGCAAGTCTCAAAAAATAGCATATATAAATTTTTGAGAGTAAAACCATAATAGTTGTAATGATCTCAAGGGTACGGAATACAGTAAATCAATGACAGGAATAAACATGCAAGAAATTAAAGCAATTAATAAACAACTCAGTAGCATCGTCCTATATTCTCATATATGTTGGTTATTTCTCGAATCTACACAACGATTTTACCTCATTTACCCACCCCAAATCAAACAATCTCAATAATTCCCCGCAGGGCACATCACTAACCACTTTAGGATGGGCGTATATCACCTCCCACGGTATTGACAAATCTTTTCCAAGAAAGATATACCATCCTCCAGCCTTGTACTTACGTGAACAATAGTGGTTGCTCTCACAAAACTAATCCACTACAAGTGTTAGGCAACTCTCTCACCCCCACTAAGATAGACTAATCTCTAACACTTTACAGTAGCTCTCAAAGGCAATTCAAGTCCGTCACACCCAAACCATATAAGAGATGAAACCACAATTTTCTCAACGATCATAATCTTAACCAATCACAATTTTTATTAACAATTCAAGTATCACAATTGCAATATTCTCAATATACTAAAGTAATAAAGGAATTAAAATATGTAAGAGATCATATCAAGAAAACCTTCATAATTGCAATATCAAAATTCTAGAGTTTTGCCAAAAATCATAATTTGTTGGAACAAAAACAAGTATTAGATGAAAATATGAATTAATCAAGCATAAGAATTTATAAATTAGGAATCCATGTATTTTTCACAATCAAATATGTATTTAGCAAAATTAGGGTTTTGGAAAGCAAGAACAAGTATTTCTTGAACCCAGACATGTATTTTATTCAAAACTATGTTTCAATGATAAAGAAACCAAGAACTCATAAGTATTTATCATATAACTATCAAGAAGATTGAAAACATACTTATATAATACCCTAAATCTCAATGAAAGAACTCAAGAAGAATCTCCAACCTTGATTCTGTAGTTTGTGTGTAAACCTAGCATGTTTGATCTGTTCCAACATAAGAATCCCCCTTCAATCTTGTGTTTCTCTTCGTCTCTCTTGCTCTCCAAGGTTCTCTCAGGTTAAGAACTGATTAAAAACGGATAGGGAAGATATCGTTAGGTATTTATAGTATGAGAAAATAGTCTAATTAGCTTAGACTTGATACTCAAAATTGTGACAATATGTTCAAACTAGGGGCTTGATGTTCGAACTATCTACAAGACGTTCAAACATAATATTGAGCATTGGAATGTTGTTTACTCCCAGTACGTGCTTGTTTCCGTTGTAGTATATCCTAACCTCCGAACATCATTCCTCAATGCGTATAGTCTATGTGTGGAGGGGAGTGTCACTCTCCCTTGGAATGATGTCAGAAGAAAGGGCAACGGAATGGTGGGTGAATGAAATGTGTGTATGTGAACAAAAAAGGTCCCCAAGCGCAAAGAGACTTTTGCTTTTCGTATTTTACTTGAAATCATATTCCAAGGTCATCTCCTCAGGGAAGGAGGTGTATCATCATGAAGGTGATTTTTTTGTAAAAATAAAGTGTAAAATCTTTTGTTGGTTGAAGGTTGGTTTGTGATTGTTATGGAAATGAAATAGAACAACTGTTGGCTAATCCAAAGGGTTCACTCCAATGGGAATACCAAGTCAACTCGAATCTTTCCTCCAATAAAGCATAGATGTATGATTAATTTGTGGGAAGTTAGAGACGAGATGGAAGTGAGGATCCAAGCATAACCTGTGACAAATCTACGAGATATTAAAGACTCACAATCCCATCCATCCTTTATCCAGTCAAACCGATCCATCGAACTCTTAGAGGAGGAAGGAAAATGAGTTGAAATGACATACCCAAGAATGTGTCTCCCTTGGATTAAACAACTTAAAGGCTTAGCTAGTCATGGTTAAGGTAAAGACAACAATGTAATGAGAAGACATTATAAAGAAATGAAGATTGGAGCTAAGCTAATGCAAAGAAACATAAACTAAGTGAGAATACATTTAATGCCCATTTTAAAGCTAAGAAACTTGAATGCATTAATGGTTTGAAGGTTAGTCATGAAGATCTAGCCGGGGTACTTGTCTTGAACAAATGAATCTTTCTATACAAGAGTCATCTATGTCATAGAAAGTACTCACAGTTATACAAAGTACCTTAACTTTGCTAGATGCATTCAATCATTCAATAAGCAAGTGAAATATAAAGTATTAAGCATAAACGAAATGCACAAATATAACTTCCGGATTATTTATACATGTCCATCCCCCTTTTTCTAAAGAGTGAATGAGAAACTATTAACTTTTCATGGCTTTGGTAAAGCTAGAAAAGTGAGTGATGCTCATCCCTCCAAGTAAAGGAGTTACAAGGTAAAACACATTACACAAGGAGCCGATCTTCGACAAAGAATGAGTGAATTACTTTCCACCCTTCACGGCTTTGGTAAAGCTCTAGAAAAGTGGAAGATTTTCACTCCTCTAAGGGAAGAAGAAGTTCAAACAATGGAAGTAAAAGAAAACAATAATATAAGAAAAGAAAGCAATACTTAAAGTAAAAGAAAGCAATAATACAATAAAAGAAAGCAATAATACTTTTGGAGGGTTTGCCACTACCAAAAGATGATCTTTTACAAGTCCTAAGGGGTGGAATTTATAGGCAACAAAGGACGAAAAAAGTCTTGATTGGAGGCTTTGAATTACATTTTGATCTCCCTTTGTTTTGAGCTTTGACAATTGGCTCCTCTTTAGTTTGTAGCTTTGAAAGTTGGCACCCTTTTAGTTTGTAACGTTGGCAGTTGGTCCTTGTAGTTTGTAGGTTTGACGCAGAAAACCCTGAAAAGAACAACAATTAATGTATTATTCCTAATTCGCACACTAACTGTAATTTGACTTATTTTAAATTTTTTAACTTTGTTTAACTAACACAATTGACTTATTAACTTGATTAAATTATGCATTAATTAGGGTTAATCACACCCCTAACCTAAACATTACTAGTCCCTAGTGATAAATAACAACATAACAAAATAAAATCACTTTTGTAGATGACACGATTGCATTTAGCATATGCAACAAGTCGTTAAACCCTTAGGTGATCCCTAGTGGACGAGTTTTGTCTCGTGAAGGTTTCCAATGAAGCTATCTACAAACTCCAGTTTAATAGATGTTGTATATGTAAGATCGTTGAGACACACATCCCTTAATTTTGAATTGTTTCCCAAACACTTCTCTTTTATCGATACATACTCTATGCAAAAATAAACACTTTTTATATTGGTATTTGAAATTCCCTATGTAGTAAGAATAATCATTCTAGTGACAAGAATTATTATATAACAAAAACTATTCTTTACAACCTTCCATGGATAACTTTGATTTCACAATCCTCTCTGAGAAATCTCCCAGCAAAACTTCTCTCTGATTATAATGAATTTTCTCTCAAAAGCATGTGATCAGAAGAAGGTTAATTGTAAATTCACATGCTCAACAATTACGGGAGTGAAATCTAAGGAAATAGACTAATCAGGTTTGGCATAATCTCATGGAAGAATATTGATACAAATAAAGTAATACTATTTAACATACCCCACACTTTTGATTGACGACCTACACATGCATTAGATTTTAGATCAATTAGGGCTTTTGATGGGTGATAATGTGGCCAGAGGTCAGTGGCTAATGAAACGATGTCAATGGTATTCAAAAACTATTTTTTCTTTATGTAATGTAGCACACCTCTTTCTAGTTTTTTGAAACACCACCTACATGGTATTTCTTTCTTTCATTATTTTTCTCATTTTTCACTTTCTTGGCCATTCTTTTTCAATTGTTTCCACATAATTTTCTTTCTTTAAACAGTAGCCACCATCTTCTTTTTTTTTTCTCGTGCTTTTGTGCATTATATTGATTTATAAGAGGGCACAAGAAAATTAAATAGTAAAGGTATGCCAAATATATTTTCCTATGACTCGGTTATCATATGGGTTACATGAAAAAGAAATCATACATTAAAGGCTCAATCACGGCTAATTAGGGATATAATTTTGTAAAAGAAATGGCTAAGGCTCCAAAATTAAATCAACGATGGTCTAAGATCTTTTCTCAAGCAAGTGCACATGTATGTGTCGTATAAATAGATTCTTTGTGGGATACATCAATCAAAAAAAATAATAATGAGATTATTCAAGGATAGAAAGTAAAAAAAACTTACTTGTGAAACCCGGGAAAATTTGAACTTTTTCTTAGAAAAAGGTAGAATGGTAATTTGTTATCCTAATGCGTATTAAAAATACTCAAGTTCTAGACCTCGGATGAGGAAACGAAGTTCGTCGTTGGATTCGTATCACAAAATCTAGTCACCCTGTCAAATTTTGTCGAATTCCAAAATAGTTAAATTTTTACACGTCATTCGAGGCGACTGCGAGGCGAATTATATTTTAAAGGTCCCCAAAAATAAATTTTTTAAAATTTTCTTAAAATTAAGTTAAAGTTCCAATAAAATTAATTTGAACTAAATCCGAGATATCAGTTGTACGCCAAGTTCTGGCTTACTGAGGTGAAATTTCTAAGACACGTGGTGTCGGCTTCGGGTGTATCTATGGACCCGGAGAAGGTTGAGGCAGTTATGAATTGGGAGAGGCCAAAGTCAGTCTTCGAGATATGCAGTTTTTTGGGATTGACAGGGTACTATAGGAGGTTTATTAAGGACTTCTCCCGATTAGCTGCGCCTATGACTAAGTTGACTCGGAAAGAGGTCAAGTTTGAGTGGAATAAAGCTTGTGAGAAGGCATTCCAGGAGTTGAAAATGAAGGCTTACTTCAACTCCGATCTTGATAGTCTCAGAATGGGGGTAGAGGTACATGGTCTATTGTGATGCCTCAAAGGACGGGCTGGGATGTGTTTTGATGCAGTCCGGAAGGGTAGTAGCTTATGGTTCTCGGCAGTTGAAGAATCACGAGCAGAATGATCCTACTCATAACATGGAATTGGCGGCCATTATCTTTGCCTTGAAGGCTTGGCGCCACTACTTGTATGGTGAGCAGTTTGAAGTGTTTTCAGACCACAAGAGTCTGAAGTATATTTTCACACACTAGAACCTCAACATGAGGCAACGCCGGTGGATGGAGAATTTAGAGGACTATGACTTCACTTTGCATTACCATCCTGATAAGGTAAACGTGGTGGCTGATGCACTTAGCCGAAAGTCACGGGGATTTTTGGCTAGTGTAGCTTCCCGAGAGTGGCAGATGCTCGAGACCGTGGGACAGTTCAGGCTACACTATGGAGATCAGACTCAGGGTACTTTGGGGAGTTTGGTGGCTACACCTTCTCTACTGAGCAGAGTGATCGAGTCCCAAAGACTGGATGCAGAGTTATCATCCATCAGGGACCGAGTACGGTTAGGTATAGGTGACGAGGGTTGGGCCATTCACTCGGATGTTAGTCTTCGGTTTAGGGGAAGAATTGCGGTTCCCCAGTAAGTGGAGATCTGAGAAGAGATTCTTAGAGAGTTTCATTGTTCCCGTTTTGCTGTACATTCAGGTGGCACGAAGATGTACCATGATCTTCGTCGCCAATATTATTATAGTGGGATAAAGAAAGATGTGAGAAATTTTGTTAGTCGATATCTCACGTGTCAGTAGGTTAAGGCTGAGCACCAGAGACTAGCGGGAATACTCCATCCTTTGGAGGTAGCTGAGTGGAAATGGGAACATGTCTCGATGGATTTGGTGACTCACTTGTCACGGACATCACCGGGTCATGATGCGGTGTGGGTGGTAATGGACCGGCTTACTGAGTCGGCACACTTTTTAGCGGTGCGGATGACCTTCACACTAGAGGAATTCTGCGGGTTGTATATACGGGAGATTGTTCGGCTGCATGGAGTGTCCATATCTATTGTATCGAACCGAGATCCCAGGTTTACGACTCATTTTTGGGAGAGTTTCCAACGAGCCTTGGAGACACAGTTAATGATGAGCACTGTTTTTCATCCCCAGACGGACGGTCAGTCTGAGAGGACTATCCAAAATTTAGAGGACATGCTATGGTCATGCGTCCTATATCTCCAAGGTAGCTGGGAAGATCACTTAACCCTAGTGGAGTTCGCATACAATAATAGTTACTAGGCGAGGATACAGATGGCACCCTATGAGACATTATATGGGAGGCCATGTCGTTCTCCGGTTTGTTGGACAGAGATGGGAGAGAGATTCTCTACGGGTCCGAATTTGGTCAGGGACACCTTTGAGAAGGTAGACTTGATACGAAAGCGTCTTTTCACGGCTCAGACCCGACATAAGTGCAATGCCGACAGACGGCAGTGACCTCTGGAGTTTGAGGTGGGAGATCATGTCTTCTTGAAGGTGATGTCTAGGAGAGGAGTGGTTAGGTTTGGTAAGCTGAGAAAACTGTCGTCGAGGTATATCGGGCCCTTCGAGGTACTCGAGAGGGTGGGTGTAGTACCTTATAGGTTGGCGTTATCGCCAAATCTATCGGGTGTCCTTGCAGTTTTTCGTGTCTCTATGCTCCGAAAATACACCCCGGATCCGACTCATGTGGTGGATTGGGGAGAGCTTGTTGTTGATGCTCATGGGACCTTCGAGAAGGGACCGGTGTGCATCATGGATAGCTGAAAACACATTTTACGAGGTAAGATCGTACGGCTAGTGAAGGTGCTGAGCAGCACAGAGGAGTAGAGGAGGCGACATGGGAGCGCGAGAACACCATCCGTACCAATTATCCTTTCTTATTCGAGGATGGAGGTACATTCTTATAGTCTTTTAGCATTATTTGACTGTGCATATGCATGTGACTGTATGTGCAGGTGTATGTGAATTTCGGGGACGAAATTCTTTTGAGGGGGGAAGAATGTGAAACCTGGGAAAATTTGAACTTTTTCTTAGAAAAGGGCAGAATGATAATTTTTCATCCTAATGCGTATTTAAAATACTCATGTTCTAGACCTCGGATGAGGAAACAGAGTTCGCCGTTGGATTCGTATTGCAAAATCTAGTCACCCTGTCAAATTTTGTCGAATTCTTAGATAGTCGAATTTTTGCATGTTGTTTGAGACAACTACGAGGCGAATGACATTTTAAAGGTCCCCAAAAATGATTTTTTTTTAAATTTTCTTAAAATTAAGTTAAAGTTTCAATAAAATTAATTTGAACTAAATCCGAGGTATAACGAATCGTTTCAAGACGAAAAATGGACCCGGAAGTCAGAAATATGTGGTGCGATGTGAACCGCACATTCGGAACTATAAATATCTACTTAAATTAGATATTTTGGGAAAAATATCTCATTGTTCTGGACCCTTGGCTAGCCATAGAGAGAAGAGAGTGAAAAGAGAGAAAACAAGTAAGTTTTTCAAGCTTCAATCCAAGATTGCCAGAGTTCTGGCGGTCGGAATTCGTCGAGCCAAGAATCAAAGTTCATCTCCTTGATGAGGGCTACGTGTACGTACCAAGAAAAGTGGATTTCACCGAAGGTCGAAAGAAAAGACTTTGGAGGAATCAAAGGTTCTTGGGCTTATTTTGGCATTTTTAGAAGTTCTACCACTTCCTACACGCTACAAGAGGTAGGATTCTTTTTACTTTGGTTTTACTCCTACCTTAAGGGTTTATTTTTATGGCTGAAACATGACTGATTTGTGGATGATTGGTGGGCTGTCTAGTGTTCGCTTATGGACTATTTAAGGGGCTGCTTAGTGGCAGAATCGTGGGCTGCTTGGTGGCTGATTTATGGGCTATTTAATAGTTGTTTTAAGGGGTTGTTTATGGCTATTTTATGCGCTATATTATGGCTCTTTATTGGGGCTATTTTATGGCCGTTTAGGGGCTGAATTGTGGGCTGCTTAGTGGCTAATTTGTGGGCTGTTTAGTGGTTGATTTGTGGGCTGTTTAGTGGCTAAATTTTGGGCCACTAAGGGCTTATTTTTATGTGGGCTGTTATGTGCTATATTTTTCCTTTTAAATTAAGTGTGTTTTTGACATAGATTATGTAATAACATGCTTGTCAATTGTGTTGAATATAAATGTTGACACATGGTAGTTGATGTTTTGACATTGTGATGAAACTTTGGAAATTATTTGCATGTGATATAAATCGTCATGGTAGACATTGATATGTAGAATTTGTTCCTTTGACATGCATTGCAATATGGACATGGAATTGACATCACATTCATGGGCATGAGTCATGAGTGTGGGTGTGTGTATGCATGGTTAATCAAACACCATTCTTGGTGATTGATGGGTGGACTCGGGAAAGTTGGGTTAAAAATTTGAATGTGTCGCATGGTTGCACAAAAGAAAAACTTGTGTCAGGTATAGCAAGAAGGAGTAGATTACCCCCTTGGGTGCAAGACCCGACGACTTAGTTATACACTCCCCTGTGGTGAAATTCTGAAAAAGTGTAGTATGGTGTACAGAACCGGTCGTATAAAATCCAAAATCTGTTGCCCAAGAAGACACAAGATTTTGATTTATAAGTACTCATACAATGAGTAACAACCATCAATGATTTGGTTTTATAATAAAACAACTTTTATTTCAAACGATCATTTGGTGGATTTTTTCGTCAATTGACGGATTCAGTATACCTTGGCATTGTATTGTGTCGTAGGAGTCAGTGATGATTTGGATTTAAGTGCATGAGTGAGTATCATCTCATTTCATCGCATGACATGATTGCATTCCACATTTAATGCATATTCTTGTATGAAATGATTGTTAAATGTTGTTTGTTGCTTATACACACCACATATGCATCTAAGGTGGGGAGTAGCCTCTGTAGGGATTATTCTACTGGGCATTGGCTCACCCTATATGGGAAAATATTTTAGGTGGAAGAGATACACCGGTGGATGGCTCCAATTTGGACTCTCATGTTTGAAGAAAGCCGAATGTGGCTTTATTTTGTGTTACTGTAAAACATTTGTGGAAATAATGTTTTGGGCATGTAATATTTTGCAAATAATTGTAATAGAACTTATATAGAATATTGTTAAACTAACCTTGCATGTTTTGATATAAATATGGATAATTGGACCCGGTGTGGCCAATGTTTACTTATAATTGGACCCGATGTGGTCATTATTGAATATTAGACCTCGGATGGGTCTTGTTATTATATGATTGCACATGTTGAGTTTTGGGTAAAGCTTCTCGTACAAAGGAGACTCTGCCCTAATTTCGTCAAAATTATGATTTTCAATAAATGGGGCACAATGGCGATATCGAATTACTTGGTATCCACGGGTATTCCGCAGGTTGATGGGTAATCAACGGACCTTCGGATTTTGGGGTGTCACATTACTTGAGTAAATGTTGATTTTCTCTCAAAAGCATTGCAAGGCTCAAAAGTTACCATGGTATTCTTTGTTATCTCTACTGGATATGTCAGGTTTTCACAGAATGTCAGTTATATATCAATTCTATTTTTGAGTGTGGTCATTCTGTACCTTAAGAATAACAAATTCCAATGTATATTCAAATAAACCACTCTTTTGATTAACTACATGTGATATTATTTGTTTTATTAACGATATTCCAATCACGTGTAGCTTGTGAGAATAGTCACTATAACAGGTGTGTCTGTTTGCTGAGTGTATTCCATGAAAGGACCGACATCGAAACTACTATGAAAGATGGTAATATTTCTTGAGTAATTTTTGAAACAAAAGAAATCATCACACACACACAAGTTTGTGTAGAAATATATGAATAATGTTACAACTAACGTGTGTTACTCTTATAGTGATTAGAAAAGAAACTATTCTAGCAAGACAGAAGGAATATTGATTTAATTATTTTCGTGAAAAGTATGAATTATAAACTCCTAACTACTAAAGCTTCACTGGAAAACCTTCACGAGACAAAACTCATCAACTAGGATTCACCTAGGGGTTTAACAGCTTATTGCATATGCTAAATGCAATAATGAAAAAATCTACAAAAATGATTTACTTCTGTTTATGTTTTATTTTGTGAAATATTTTTTATAATCTATGTTTACTAGGGACTAGTAAAGTTTAAGTTGGGGGTGTGATTAACCCTAATTAGTGTGTAAACTATAATGATTAAGTAATCAACTTTATAAGATAAAACAACTAAAAATTATCAATTAGGAGTAATTATAGTTTTTGTAAAAATTAAATTTTTAAATACTTTATGTTTAAATTTCAAGGTCTAATGCAGAAATACCAGAGAATATGAGGCAATTTTGCAAAACTTGAAATAACAAAGGAGCGAAGTGCAATACAGACACATGGAACATCTAGCACGTGACACATGGTTCAACTGCAAGGCACCTTGAAGCTTAAGAACAAGACACTTGGAATCTCCTGCAAGGCAATACCATCTGGATGGTCACTAGGTGGCAAGACCTTACTTCTCCACCTCAACCTTACTTTCCACCTCATGCTTGCCTTTTGTTTATAAATAGGGGACTCCTTCTTCATTCAAAGAAAGCCGGCCATCATAGAGCTACAAAGGGAGAAATCCAAGGAGAGAAAAAGAGAGAAAAAGAAAGAAAGAAAGAGAAACTCAAATACAAAGCCGGTCTATCCTACACCAATACTTTGTAATTCTACATTTATGTTATATCTTTCCATTTGGATAGTTGAACTACTGCCACCTTTTTGCCTTAATTGATAGTTAAGGTGGTTGTGTTTCAGTTGTTCCTTGCGAAAGACGCGTCAGTCTTTTATCTATTGTTGTAATGAAACCTACCCGCACTCCTCGCTTGTTTGTAGCGATGGGGCGTGAGTAGTTATTTATACGCTTCAGTGAAGGGTAAACATATGTATAATATTGGTTAGATTTTGGAAATACTGATGTTTTATTTATATCTCTATCTATATATGTATTATAAGCTTTATGCATGATACAGTGATATACGTAGTTTCGGTGTTGTGCCTGGAATTATGTCATCAGTGCATCATCAACCTGCCGGTAAAATAACCACGGCTTTCCTATCGATATGGCTTGTCCTCCACCGGAACGATGAGAATGTTTAACTGTTGCATGGTACTAAACCTAAATGATCCTCATGAATGGCTTCTCCTTTTGGATTATTAGGGTTGTTCATATATAAAAATACTGCCAGATGAATATCTACGGTATTCCTATTGGTATGGCTAGTCCTTCACCGGAAAGCTGAAGATGTTCTACTATAGCATACTATAACTATCAGATTAATGACCAAAGTGATCCTCATGAATGGCTTGTCCTTATGGATTACTAAGATTGTTTAATTGGTATAAATGATAATATTCCCAGTTGAACAACCACGACATTCCTATCGGTATAGTTTATCCTCCACCGGAACGCTGAGGATGTTTAACTGGTATATATGTATCACAGATGAAGTCAAATGAATAATTCAAGTATTCCTCATGAATGACTTGTCCTTCTAGTTTGCTTGGATTAATCACTTGATACATCTATAACCAACTAACCTAACAAGTTCTTATGTTATGACTTAATACCACCAATTAACCTAAGAAGTGGTTGTGCTATGGTTTATTATATATGCACCTACTAATATAGAGTCAATTGAGTAATTCACGTATTCCTCATGAATGACTTGTCCTTCTGGTTTGCTTAAATTAATCAATTGACATGAATACCACCAGCTAACCTAAGAAGTTGTTGTGTGATGATCTATATACATCAGACCTACCGGTTGACTTGCCAGTAAAATGGGAGTTAATTGTTGTAAGGTAGAATTTTCAGTACTTAACCAATATAAAGCATATGGAATCCCTAAACTGAAGGGTATCCTTTATATTGTTCCCATTAATACACTTACTTGCATATTTTTTTTAATTAACCTAGTTGTTAATCTAAGCTCACATCACAAGCTATCAAATGATACACTACTTCAAAGAACAACTTTATTGTTTTTATTTTAAAATCTAAATTACTAAAACTCTTCGTGGGATCGATACTTGGACTTAAACTGAGAAAAAATATAATTTGACCACTTATACTTGGGTGTATAATATAATATAAATCAGATCACGAAATAGTGTGAATCAAGTTTTTGGCGCCGTTGCCGAGGAGTTATGGTAATTTAATAATAATAATAATACTAATAATAATAATAATAACAATATATATGTTTATTTGTAATGTATGGTTATAGTTTCTTTGTTTATAGTCTATGTCTATTCATTCATTAGCAGGTTCTGTAAATTAGTCATCACCCTCATCTTCTTCATCTTCATCTACACACAAATCCTTTGAACTATGTATGGCTAGAAACGTACCTAGGGAAGAACAACCTATAGAACAAGAGGTAGTTCAAAATGTCCGACCATTAAGAGAATATCTACATCCTATAAGAACTAATGTCCCATGATATTTTTTTTTTCCAACAGACGCTCCAAATATTAATATTAAACAAGGAACAATACAGTTACTACCACAGTTTCATGGTTTAGAAAGTGAAAGCCCCTATGTTCATATGAAAGAATTCGAAGAAGTCTGTGGAACTTTGCAAGATAATTCTAAAATGGTCAGATTAAAATTTTTTCCTTTTTCTTTGAAAGATAAAGCTAAACTATGCCTTAACTCTTTAAGATAAAATTTGATCATAAACTGACAAGCTTTACAAGTTGAGTTCTTTAAAAAAAATTCCCTGTGCATCGTACTAATACATTAAGATGTCAAATAATGAACTTTTCTGTAAAAGAAGGTGAAACTTTTTATCAATGTTGGGAAAGATTTAAAGATCTTCTCCAAGGTTGTCCACATCATGCATTTGAAAATTGGACCTTAGTTGATTGTTTTTTATGGTGCTCTCCCACCTGCAATGCGACAATTTGTTGAAATGATGGCGCAAGGAGAGTTTATGAATAAAAATCCTGAAGAAGCATTTCAATTTTTTGATACTATTTTAGAAAGTTCCCAGATGTGGGACTCAACTTCTTCAACTATTGTGGAAAATAAGTCATCTACATCTGAAAGAGGAAAATATATTTTGACAGACGATGATGATTTAAGAGCTAAAATGGCTAGTTTATCTCAAAAATTAGAAGCCTTAGAAATGAAAAAAATTAAGCAAGTATCTGTGGTATCAACTACTGATCAAGTATGTGAAATTTGTGCGTTGTCAGGACATCTTGTTGGGGAATGTCCAACTATATCTACATTCAAAGAAGTGTTAATTGAACAATCTAATGTTGTTCCAACTTATAATAATAAGCCTTATATGAATCCATACTCTAAAACTTACAAACCAGGATGAAGAAATCATCCGAATTTTAGTTGGAAAAATACACAACCCACAAATCAAACACAAGATCCACCATGATTACAAAATCAACAACAATATCAGCCATATCAAGCTCCTCATAGAAGAACTCTGGAAGATACTATGAATCAATTTATTTAGAGTCAGATGAGTTTCAATACTCAAACAACTCAAGTATTTAATGATTTTAATGCTCAAACTTCATAGAGTATTGAAGATATTAAAAGTCATCTAGCTAAATTAACCCAATCTTTGAGTATTTCAGAGAAAGAAAAGTTTTCATCTTAACCTAAACCTCCACAAAGTCAGAGTCAAGCTAATTATGTGTCATCTGAATCTTCTCCAAGTCAAGTACAAGCGATCACAACACTAAGAAGTGGAAAAGTCATTGACAAAACTATTAAACCTAAAATTTCAAAGAAAACATGGAAGGAAATTCCTGTTAATGAACCACTTGAACGTGAACCTTCAATTAAAAAGCAACCAGAAATACAAAATGAAAAAGATCTTCCATGTCCTATTCTTTTACCTTTTCCTCAAAGGGTCAAAAAATATTTCATCTGAAAAAGATCAATTGGACATTCTTGAGTTATTTAAACAAGTAAAGATCAATATTCCTTTGTTGGATGCAATAAAACAAGTTCCAGTTTATGCTAAATTTCTAAAAGATCTTTGCACAATAAAAAGAAGAACTAATGTACCAAAGGAAGCATTTTCAACTGAACAACTTAATACTGTAATACAACATGATACACTTCTTAAGTACAAAGATCCAGGTAGTCCTACAGTCTCATGTCTAATTGAAAATTTTTGAATTGAACAAGCTCTGCTAGATCTTGGATCCAGTTGTAATTTAATGTCATATTCAGTATACACACAATTGGGATTAATTGAACTAAAACCTAGCAATATTACTCTACAACTAGCAGACTATTCAATAAAAATTCCACAAGGAACTGTGGAAGATGTTATTGTCAAAGTTGATCAATTCTATTTTCTAGCAGATTTTATTGGTATAAACACGGAACCAATTTGTCATGAATGTGTAACCATACATTTGATTTTAGGTCAACCATTCCTAGCTACATCAAATGCATTGATTAATTGTAGGAATGGAGTCATGAAACTTTCATTTGGAAATATGACTCTAGAATTAAATATTTTTAAAGATGCAAAATGACCTAGAGAAAAAGAGGAAGTACATGAAGTAAATTGTGTTGAGACATTAACTCAAAGTTTCTTTGGGAAAGTTTTTCTGGAAAAAGAGTTATTTGCATTAGAATCTATATCTAACAATGAATCTGAAAATAAGGAAAATTCAAAATGTGAAAATCTGTTATCTAAATCTGTGGAATCTAAAGTTAAAGCTTTCAAGCCAAATTTAAAACCACTTCCAACTAATCTAAAATATGTTTTCCTAGAAAAAAATGAAATCCATCCTGTAATCATATCATCTAAATTATCTAAAATTCAGGAAAAAGAATAGACAAAAGTTTTGAAAAATTACCAAAGTGTTATTGGATGGACAATAGCAGATATAAAAGGTATAAGTCCACTTCTATGTACTCATTGTATTGGTATAAACACGGAACCAATTTGTCATGAATGTGTAACCATACATTTGATTTTAGGTCAACCATTCCTAGCTACATCAAATGCATTGATTAATTGTAGGAATGGAGTCATGAAACTTTCATTTGGAAATATGACTCTAGAATTAAATATTTTTAAAGATGCAAAATGACCTAGAGAAAAAGAGGAAGTACATGAAGTAAATTGTGTTGAGACATTAACTCAAAGTTTCTTTGGGAAAGTTTTTCTGGAAAAAGAGTTATGTGCATTAGAATCTATATCTAACAATGAATCTGAAAATAAGGAAAATTCAAAATGTGAAAATCTGTTATCTAAATCTATGGAATCTAAAGTTAAAGCTTTCAAGCCAAATTTAAAACCACTTCCAACTAATCTAAAATATGTTTTCCTAGAAAAAATGAAATCCATCCCGTAATCATATCATCTAAATTATCTAAAATTCAGGAAAAAGAATAGACCAAAGTTTTGAAAAATTACCAAAGTGTTATTGGATGGACAATAGCAGATATAAAAGGTATAAGTCCACTTCTATGTACTCATTGTATTGGTATAAACACGGAACCAATTTGTCATGAATGTGTAACCATACATTTGATTTTAGGTCAACCATTCCTAGCTACATCAAATGCATTGATTAATTGTAGGAATGGAGTCATGAAACTTTCATTTGGAAATATGACTCTAGAATTAAATATTTTTAAAGATGCAAAATGACCTAGAGAAAAAGAGGAAGTACATGAAGTAAATTGTGTTGAGACATTAACTCAAAGTTTCTTTGGGAAAGTTTTTCTGGAAAAATAGTTATTTGCATTAGAATCTATATCTAACAAGGAATCTGAAAATAAGGAAAATTCAAAATGTGAAAATCTGTTATCTAAATCTGTGGAATCTAAAGTTAAAGCTTTCAAGCCAAATTTAAAACCACTTCCAACTAATCTAAAATATGTTTTCCTAGAAAAAAATGAAATCCATCCTGTAATCATATCATCTAAATTATCTAAAATTCAGGAAAAAGAATAGACAAAAGTTTTGAAAAATTACCAAAGTGTTATTGGATGGACAATAGCAGATATAAAAGGTATAAGTCCACTTCTATGTACTCATTGTATTGGTATAAACACGGAACCAATTTGTCATGAATGTGTAACCATACATTTGATTTTAGGTCAACCATTCCTAGCTACATCAAATGCATTGATTAATTGTAGGAATGGAGTCATGAAACTTTCATTTGGAAATATGACTCTAGAATTAAATATTTTTAAAGATGCAAAATGACCTAGAGAAAAAGAGGAAGTACATGAAGTAAATTGTGTTGAGACATTAACTCAAAGTTTCTTTGGGAAAGTTTTTCTGGAAAAAGAGTTATTTGCATTAGAATCTATATCTAACAAGGAATCTGAAAATAAGGAAAATTCAAAATGTGAAAATCTGTTATCTAAATCTGTGGAATCTAAAGTTAAAGCTTTCAAGCCAAATTTAAAACCACTTCCAACTAATCTAAAATATGTTTTCCTAGAAAAAAATGAAATCCATCCTGTAATCATATCATCTAAATTATCTAAAATTCAGGAAAAAGAATAGACAAAAGTTTTGAAAAATTACCAAAGTGTTATTGGATGGACAATAGCAGATATAAAAGGTATAAGTCCACTTCTATGTACTCATTGTATTGGTATAAACACGGAACCAATTTGTCATGAATGTGTAACCATACATTTGATTTTAGGTCAACCATTCCTAGCTACATCAAATGCATTGATTAATTGTAGGAATGGAGTCATGAAACCTTCATTTGGAAATATGACTCTAGAATTAAATATTTTTAAAGATGCAAAATGACCTAGAGAAAAAGAGGAAGTACATGAAGTAAATTGTGTTGAGACATTAACTCAAAGTTTCTTTGGGAAAGTTTTTCTGGAAAAAGAGTTATGTGCATTAGAATCTATATCTAACAATGAATCTGAAAATAAGGAAAATTCAAAATGTGAAAATCTGTTATCTAAATCTGTGGAATCTAAAGTTAAAGCTTTCAAGCCAAATTTAAAACCACTTCCAACTAATCTAAAATATGTTTTCCTAGAAAAAAATGAAATCCATCCCGTAATCATATCATCTAAATTATCTAAAATTCAGGAAAAAGAATAGACAAAAGTTTTGAAAAATTACCAAAGTGTTATTGGATGGACAATAGCAGATATAAAAGGTATAAGTCCACTTCTATGTACTCATTGTATTGGTATAAACACGGAACCAATTTGTCATGAATGTGTAACCATACATTTGATTTTAGGTCAACCATTCCTAGCTACATCAAATGCATTGATTAATTGTAGGAATGGAGTCATGAAACTTTCATTTGGAAATATGACTCTAGAATTAAATATTTTTAAAGATGCAAAATGACCTAGAGAAAAAGAGGAAGTACATGAAGTAAATTGTGTTGAGACATTAACTCAAAGTTTCTTTGGGAAAGTTTTTCTGGAAAAGGAGTTATTTGCATTAGAATCTATATCTAACAATGAATCTGAAAATAAGGAAAATTCAAAATGTGAAAATCTGTTATCTAAATCTATGGAATCTAAAGTTAAAGCTTTCAAGCCAAATTTAAAACCACTTCCAACTAATCTAAAATATGTTTTCCTAGAAAAAAATGAAATCCATCCCGTAATCATATCATCTAAATTATCTAAAATTCAGGAAAAAGAATAGACCAAAGTTTTGAAAAATTACCAAAGTGTTATTGGATGGACAATAGCAGATATAAAAGGTATAAGTCCACTTCTATGTACTCATTGTATTGGTATAAACACGGAACCAATTTGTCATGAATGTGTAACCATACATTTGATTTTAGGTCAACCATTCCTAGCTACATCAAATGCATTGATTAATTGTAGGAATGGAGTCATGAAACTTTCATTTGGAAATATGACTCTAGAATTAAATATTTTTAAAGATGCAAAATGACCTAGAGAAAAAGAGGAAGTACATGAAGTAAATTGTGTTGAGACATTAACTCAAAGTTTCTTTGGGAAAGTTTTTCTGGAAAAAGAGTTATTTGCATTAGAATCTATATCTAACAATGAATCTGAAAATAAGGAAAATTCAAAATGTGAAAATCTGTTATCTAAATCTGTGGAATCTAAAGTTAAAGCTTTCAAGCCAAATTTAAAACCACTTCCAACTAATCTAAAATATGTTTTCCTAGAAAAAAATGAAATCCATCCTGTAATCATATCATCTAAATTATCTAAAATTCAGGAAAAAGAATAGACAAAAGTTTTGAAAAATTACCAAAGTGTTATTGGATGGACAATAGCAGATATAAAAGGTATAAGTCCACTTCTATGTACTCATTGTATTGGTATAAACACGGAACCAATTTGTCATGAATGTGTAACCATACATTTGATTTTAGGTCAACCATTCCTAGCTACATCAAATGCATTGATTAATTGTAGGAATGGAGTCATGAAACTTTCATTTGGAAATATGACTCTAGAATTAAATATTTTTAAAGATGCAAAATGACCTAGAGAAAAAGAGGAAGTACATGAAGTAAATTGTGTTGAGACATTAACTCAAAGTTTCTTTGGGAAAGTTTTTCTGGAAAAAGAGTTATTTGCATTAGAATCTATATCTAACAATGAATCTGAAAATAAGGAAAATTCAAAATGTGAAAATCTGTTATCTAAATCTGTGGAATCTAAAGTTAAAGCTTTCAAGCCAAATTTAAAACCACTTCCAACTAATCTAAAATATGTTTTCCTAGAAAAAAATGAAATCCATCCTGTAATCATATCATCTAAATTATCTAAAATTCAGGAAAAAGAATAGACAAAAGTTTTGAAAAATTACCAAAGTGTTATTGGATGGACAATAGCAGATATAAAAGGTATAAGTCCACTTCTATGTACTCATTGTATTGGTATAAACACGGAACCAATTTGTCATGAATGTGTAACCATACATTTGATTTTAGGTCAACCATTCCTAGCTACATCAAATGCATTGATTAATTGTAGGAATGGAGTCATGAAACTTTCATTTGGAAATATGACTCTAGAATTAAATATTTTTAAAGATGCAAAATGACCTAGAGAAAAAGAGGAAGTACATGAAGTAAATTGTGTTGAGACATTAACTCAAAGTTTCTTTGGGAAAGTTTTTCTGGAAAAAGAGTTATTTGCATTAGAATCTATATCTAACAATGAATCTGAAAATAAGGAAAATTCAAAATGTGAAAATCTGTTATCTAAATCTGTGGAATCTAAAGTTAAAGCTTTCAAGCCAAATTTAAAACCACTTCCAACTAATCTAAAATATGTTTTCCTAGAAAAAAATGAAATCCATCCCGTAATCATATCATCTAAATTATCTAAAATTCAGGAAAAAGAATAGACAAAAGTTTTGAAAAATTACCAAAGTGTTATTGGATGGACAATAGCAGATATAAAAGGTATAAGTCCACTTCTATGTACTCATTGTATTGGTATAAACACGGAACCAATTTGTCATGAATGTGTAACCATACATTTGATTTTAGGTCAACCATTCCTAGCTACATCAAATGCATTGATTAATTGTAGGAATGGAGTCATGAAACTTTCATTTGGAAATATGACTCTAGAATTAAATATTTTTAAAGATGCAAAATGACCTAGAGAAAAAGAGGAAGTACATGAAGTAAATTGTGTTGAGACATTAACTCAAAGTTTCTTTGGGAAAGTTTTTCTGGAAAAGGAGTTATTTGCATTAGAATCTATATCTAACAATGAATCTGAAAATAAGGAAAATTCAAAATGTGAAAATCTGTTATCTAAATCTGTGGAATCTAAAGTTAAAGCTTTCAAGCCAAATTTAAAACCACTTCCAACTAATCTAAAATATGTTTTCCTAGAAAAAAATGAAATCCATCCCGTAATCATATCATCTAAATTATCTAAAATTCAGGAAAAAGAATAGACAAAAGTTTTGAAAAATTACCAAAGTGTTATTGGATGGACAATAGCAGATATAAAAGGTATAAGTCCACTTCTATGTACTCATTGTATTGGTATAAACACGGAACCAATTTGTCATGAATGTGTAACCATACATTTGATTTTAGGTCAACCATTCCTAGCTACATCAAATGCATTGATTAATTGTAGGAATGGAGTCATGAAACTTTCATTTGGAAATATGACTCTAGAATTAAATATTTTTAAAGATGCAAAATGACCTAGAGAAAAAGAGGAAGTACATGAAGTAAATTGTGTTGAGACATTAACTCAAAGTTTCTTTGGGAAAGTTTTTCTGGAAAAAGAGTTATTTGCATTAGAATCTATATCTAACAATGAATCTGAAAATAAGGAAAATTCAAAATGTGAAAATCTGTTATCTAAATCTGTGGAATCTAAAGTTAAAGCTTTCAAGCCAAATTTAAAACCACTTCCAACTAATCTAAAATATGTTTTCCTAGAAAAAAATGAAATCCATCCTGTAATCATATCATCTAAATTATCTAAAATTCAGGAAAAAGAATAGACAAAAGTTTTGAAAAATTACCAAAGTGTTATTGGATGGACAATAGCAGATATAAAAGGTATAAGTCCACTTCTATGTACTCATTGTATTGGTATAAACACGGAACCAATTTGTCATGAATGTGTAACCATACATTTGATTTTAGGTCAACCATTCCTAGCTACATCAAATGCATTGATTAATTGTAGGAATGGAGTCATGAAACTTTCATTTGGAAATATGACTCTAGAATTAAATATTTTTAAAGATGCAAAATGACCTAGAGAAAAAGAGGAAGTACATGAAGTAAATTGTGTTGAGACATTAACTCAAAGTTTCTTTGGGAAAGTTTTTCTGGAAAAAGAGTTATTTGCATTAGAATCTATATCTAACAATGAATCTGAAAATAAGGAAAATTCAAAATGTGAAAATCTGTTATCTAAATCTGTGGAATCTAAAGTTAAAGCTTTCAAGCCAAATTTAAAACCACTTCCAACTAATCTAAAATATGTTTTCCTAGAAAAAAATGAAATCCATCCTGTAATCATATCATCTAAATTATCTAAAATTCAGGAAAAAGAATAGACAAAAGTTTTGAAAAATTACCAAAGTGTTATTGGATGGACAATAGCAGATATAAAAGGTATAAGTCCACTTCTATGTACTCATTGTATTGGTATAAACACGGAACCAATTTGTCATGAATGTGTAACCATACATTTGATTTTAGGTCAACCATTCCTAGCTACATCAAATGCATTGATTAATTGTAGGAATGGAGTCATGAAACTTTCATTTGGAAATATGACTCTAGAATTAAATATTTTTAAAGATGCAAAATGACCTAGAGAAAAAGAGGAAGTACATGAAGTAAATTGTGTTGAGACATTAACTCAAAGTTTCTTTGGGAAAGTTTTTCTGGAAAAAGAGTTATTTGCATTAGAATCTATATCTAACAATGAATCTGAAAATAAGGAAAATTCAAAATGTGAAAATCTGTTATCTAAATCTGTGGAATCTAAAGTTAAAGCTTTCAAGCCAAATTTAAAACCACTTCCAACTAATCTAAAATATGTTTTCCTAGAAAAAAATGAAATCCATCCTGTAATCATATCATCTAAATTATCTAAAATTCAGGAAAAAGAATAGACAAAAGTTTTGAAAAATTACCAAAGTGTTATTGGATGGACAATAGCAGATATAAAAGGTATAAGTCCACTTCTATGTACTCATTGTATTGGTATAAACACGGAACCAATTTGTCATGAATGTGTAACCATACATTTGATTTTAGGTCAACCATTCCTAGCTACATCAAATGCATTGATTAATTGTAGGAATGGAGTCATGAAACTTTCATTTGGAAATATGACTCTAGAATTAAATATTTTTAAAGATGCAAAATGACCTAGAGAAAAAGAGGAAGTACATGAAGTAAATTGTGTTGAGACATTAACTCAAAGTTTCTTTGGGAAAGTTTTTCTGGAAAAAGAGTTATTTGCATTAGAATCTATATCTAACAATGAATCTGAAAATAAGGAAAATTCAAAATGTGAAAATCTGTTATCTAAATCTGTGGAATCTAAAGTTAAAGCTTTCAAGCCAAATTTAAAACCACTTCCAACTAATCTAAAATATGTTTTCCTAGAAAAAAATGAAATCCATCCTGTAATCATATCATCTAAATTATCTAAAATTCAGGAAAAAGAATAGACAAAAGTTTTGAAAAATTACCAAAGTGTTATTGGATGGACAATAGCAGATATAAAAGGTATAAGTCCACTTCTATGTACTCATTGTATTGGTATAAACACGGAACCAATTTGTCATGAATGTGTAACCATACATTTGATTTTAGGTCAACCATTCCTAGCTACATCAAATGCATTGATTAATTGTAGGAATGGAGTCATGAAACTTTCATTTGGAAATATGACTCTAGAATTAAATATTTTTAAAGATGCAAAATGACCTAGAGAAAAAGAGGAAGTACATGAAGTAAATTGTGTTGAGACATTAACTCAAAGTTTCTTTGGGAAAGTTTTTCTGGAAAAAGAGTTATTTGCATTAGAATCTATATCTAACAATGAATCTGAAAATAAGGAAAATTCAAAATGTGAAAATCTGTTATCTAAATCTGTGGAATCTAAAGTTAAAGCTTTCAAGCCAAATTTAAAACCACTTCCAACTAATCTAAAATATGTTTTCCTAGAAAAAAATGAAATCCATCCCGTAATCATATCATCTAAATTATCTAAAATTCAGGAAAAAGAATAGACAAAAGTTTTGAAAAATTACCAAAGTGTTATTGGATGGACAATAGCAGATATAAAAGGTATAAGTCCACTTCTATGTACTCATTGTATTGGTATAAACACGGAACCAATTTGTCATGAATGTGTAACCATACATTTGATTTTAGGTCAACCATTCCTAGCTACATCAAATGCATTGATTAATTGTAGGAATGGAGTCATGAAACTTTCATTTGGAAATATGACTCTAGAATTAAATATTTTTAAAGATGCAAAATGACCTAGAGAAAAAGAGGAAGTACATGAAGTAAATTGTGTTGAGACATTAACTCAAAGTTTCTTTGGGAAAGTTTTTCTGGAAAAAGAGTTATTTGCATTAGAATCTATATCTAACAATGAATCTGAAAATAAGGAAAATTCAAAATGTGAAAATCTGTTATCTAAATCTGTGGAATCTAAAGTTAAAGCTTTCAAGCCAAATTTAAAACCACTTCCAACTAATCTAAAATATGTTTTCCTAGAAAAAAATGAAATCCATCCCGTAATCATATCATCTAAATTATCTAAAATTCAGGAAAAAGAATAGACAAAAGTTTTGAAAAATTACCAAAGTGTTATTGGATGGACAATAGCAGATATAAAAGGTATAAGTCCACTTCTATGTACTCATTGTATTGGTATAAACACGGAACCAATTTGTCATGAATGTGTAACCATACATTTGATTTTAGGTCAACCATTCCTAGCTACATCAAATGCATTGATTAATTGTAGGAATGGAGTCATGAAACTTTCATTTGGAAATATGACTCTAGAATTAAATATTTTTAAAGATGCAAAATGACCTAGAGAAAAAGAGGAAGTACATGAAGTAAATTGTGTTGAGACATTAACTCAAAGTTTCTTTGGGAAAGTTTTTCTGGAAAAAGAGTTATTTGCATTAGAATCTATATCTAACAATGAATCTGAAAATAAGGAAAATTCAAAATGTGAAAATCTGTTATCTAAATCTGTGGAATCTAAAGTTAAAGCTTTCAAGCCAAATTTAAAACCACTTCCAACTAATCTAAAATATGTTTTCCTAGAAAAAAATGAAATCCATCCCGTAATCATATCATCTAAATTATCTAAAATTCAGGAAAAAGAATAGACAAAAGTTTTGAAAAATTACCAAAGTGTTATTGGATGGACAATAGCAGATATAAAAGGTATAAGTCCACTTCTATGTACTCATTGTATTGGTATAAACACGGAACCAATTTGTCATGAATGTGTAACCATACATTTGATTTTAGGTCAACCATTCCTAGCTACATCAAATGCATTGATTAATTGTAGGAATGGAGTCATGAAACTTTCATTTGGAAATATGACTCTAGAATTAAATATTTTTAAAGATGCAAAATGACCTAGAGAAAAAGAGGAAGTACATGAAGTAAATTGTGTTGAGACATTAACTCAAAGTTTCTTTGGGAAAGTTTTTCTGGAAAAAGAGTTATTTGCATTAGAATCTATATCTAACAATGAATCTGAAAATAAGGAAAATTCAAAATGTGAAAATCTGTTATCTAAATCTGTGGAATCTAAAGTTAAAGCTTTCAAGCCAAATTTAAAACCACTTCCAACTAATCTAAAATATGTTTTCCTAGAAAAAAATGAAATCCATCCCGTAATCATATCATCTAAATTATCTAAAATTCAGGAAAAAGAATAGACAAAAGTTTTGAAAAATTACCAAAGTGTTATTGGATGGACAATAGCAGATATAAAAGGTATAAGTCCACTTCTATGTACTCATTGTATTGGTATAAACACGGAACCAATTTGTCATGAATGTGTAACCATACATTTGATTTTAGGTCAACCATTCCTAGCTACATCAAATGCATTGATTAATTGTAGGAATGGAGTCATGAAACTTTCATTTGGAAATATGACTCTAGAATTAAATATTTTTAAAGATGCAAAATGACCTAGAGAAAAAGAGGAAGTACATGAAGTAAATTGTGTTGAGACATTAACTCAAAGTTTCTTTGGGAAAGTTTTTCTGGAAAAAGAGTTATTTGCATTAGAATCTATATCTAACAATGAATCTGAAAATAAGGAAAATTCAAAATGTGAAAATCTGTTATCTAAATCTGTGGAATCTAAAGTTAAAGCTTTCAAGCCAAATTTAAAACCACTTCCAACTAATCTAAAATATGTTTTCCTAGAAAAAAATGAAATCCATCCCGTAATCATATCATCTAAATTATCTAAAATTCAGGAAAAAGAATAGACAAAAGTTTTGAAAAATTACCAAAGTGTTATTGGATGGACAATAGCAGATATAAAAGGTATAAGTCCACTTCTATGTACTCATTGTATTGGTATAAACACGGAACCAATTTGTCATGAATGTGTAACCATACATTTGATTTTAGGTCAACCATTCCTAGCTACATCAAATGCATTGATTAATTGTAGGAATGGAGTCATGAAACTTTCATTTGGAAATATGACTCTAGAATTAAATATTTTTAAAGATGCAAAATGACCTAGAGAAAAAGAGGAAGTACATGAAGTAAATTGTGTTGAGACATTAACTCAAAGTTTCTTTGGGAAAGTTTTTCTGGAAAAAGAGTTATTTGCATTAGAATCTATATCTAACAATGAATCTGAAAATAAGGAAAATTCAAAATGTGAAAATCTGTTATCTAAATCTGTGGAATCTAAAGTTAAAGCTTTCAAGCCAAATTTAAAACCACTTCCAACTAATCTAAAATATGTTTTCCTAGAAAAAAATGAAATCCATCCCGTAATCATATCATCTAAATTATCTAAAATTCAGGAAAAAGAATAGACAAAAGTTTTGAAAAATTACCAAAGTGTTATTGGATGGACAATAGCAGATATAAAAGGTATAAGTCCACTTCTATGTACTCATTGTATTGGTATAAACACGGAACCAATTTGTCATGAATGTGTAACCATACATTTGATTTTAGGTCAACCATTCCTAGCTACATCAAATGCATTGATTAATTGTAGGAATGGAGTCATGAAACTTTCATTTGGAAATATGACTCTAGAATTAAATATTTTTAAAGATGCAAAATGACCTAGAGAAAAAGAGGAAGTACATGAAGTAAATTGTGTTGAGACATTAACTCAAAGTTTCTTTGGGAAAGTTTTTCTGGAAAAAGAGTTATTTGCATTAGAATCTATATCTAACAATGAATCTGAAAATAAGGAAAATTCAAAATGTGAAAATCTGTTATCTAAATCTGTGGAATCTAAAGTTAAAGCTTTCAAGCCAAATTTAAAACCACTTCCAACTAATCTAAAATATGTTTTCCTAGAAAAAAATGAAATCCATCCCGTAATCATATCATCTAAATTATCTAAAATTCAGGAAAAAGAATAGACAAAAGTTTTGAAAAATTACCAAAGTGTTATTGGATGGACAATAGCAGATATAAAAGGTATAAGTCCACTTCTATGTACTCATTGTATTATTTAGAAAAAATGCTAAATCATCTCGTCATGCAATGTGTAATTCATACTTTGATTTTAGGTCAACCATTCCTAGCTACATAAATGCATTGATTAATTGTAGGAATGGGTTAGTCATAAACAAGTCATTTTAAATAACTCTAGAATTAAATATAATTAAAAATCAAAATGACCTAGAGAAAAAGAGGAAGTACATGTTGTAAATTGTGTTGAGACATTAACTAAATTCTCTCACAAAAAAGGATTTCTTTCTATTGTCTTTTCTAGAATCTATATCTAAGAATGAATCTGAAAATAAGGTTTTCTAGATGGATAATCTAGTGATAATTGATGGAATCAATAGATGATCAAGAAAAAAACTACATTTACATGTCTATTTGGAACTTTTGCTAAAATATGTCTTTTGGGTTATGAAATCCATCCCGTACATATCATGTTAAGTTATCTAAATTCAGGAAAAAGAATATCTAAAAGTTTTTATGGACGACTTTTCAGTATACGGTGATTCATTTATGGATGTTTAGCAAATCTTGAAAGAGTACTTATTAGATGTGAAGAAACAAATCTTGTTTTAAATTGGGAAAAATGTCATTTCATGGTTACACAAGTATTGTTTTAGGTCACATAGTTTCTGAAAAAAAATGAAGTTGATAAATCCAAAATTGACTTAATGAATCTTCCTTCACCAAAAACTGTAGATGTTCGATCCTTTTTAGGTCACACTGATAATTGAAGATTTATGAAAAACTTTAGTTCATTATCAATTTGTAATCTTTTATGTCAAAATATAATATTTGACCAATTAGAATCTTTTATGTCAAAAATAATATTTGAATAGAATGATAAATTCAAAAATTTGAAAATAAAAAATATGCTTATCATGCAATCTGCAACCTCCTAACTAGTCTTTACCTTTTCAATTAATGTGTGATGCAAGTGATTATGCAGTAAGAGTTGTACTAGGTCAAAGAAAAGACAAAAAATCATATGTGATTTACTATGCAAGCAAAACTCTAAACGATGCACAAATAAACTATTCAACCACAGAAAAAGAATTACTTGATGTTGTGTTCGCATTAGATAAATTTAGATCAGGTAACACCCCGCATTTACTTTTATATATGGATATAGATATATAGTAAATAATTGTGGTAAAAATATGAATATGTGTAGTGATGTGTGTTTGAATTTAGTAGATTGGAAAAGTAGAGATTTAAAATGTTAGTGAAAATAATAGTTAAAATTTAGTTTTAATAAGTAAAAATATGAAATTTTAGGTCCTAGAACTTGAATTAAATAGGTTTGGTGTAGAAATATGTGTTGGAGAGGTTTGGGATTGGAAATGGAAAGGGGATGAAACATGACGTGAACAGTGCACGTGAACAATGCACTGGATGCAACTTCAAGCGCGATTTTGACCTTGATAAAGTCAATATCTCTCAAAAATCAAAACATGAAAGGTGTATAGATATTTCTTAGTATTCCATATCATCTTGAATCATCTCAATCGGAGCTTGGATGAGAGAGGTATGCCCAGATAACGAAGTGATGTCAAAACAGCCCAATTAGCTTGAACAGTGCACTGGCTGCAACTTCAAGGCCGATTTAGACCTTGATGTAGTTAATATCTCTCAAAACTCAAAACATGAAAGTTTTAAAGATCTTTCTTATCATTCCATATCATCTTGAATCATCTCCATCAGAGCTCGGATGAGAGAGTTATGCCTACATAACAAAGCGATGTTAAAACAGTCCAATTAGCTTCGTTTAGCATTTAACGTCTCCATTTGCATCCTAAATCAAAATATAAGAATAATGAGAACATTTAGGCTTCAAATAAGTATAAAAGGCTTTAAGAAGTACCCTTTATCAATTTTTATTTTCAAATAACGCAAAACTTCATTAATAGCCGGTTCGGATGGGTAAAATAGAAACTTTAGTCTTTCGAGTGTACGTTGACTTTGATTTTGAGATAAATTATAAAAATAAATTTTTTTTAGGTTAAAATAACAATAAAAATAAATCCAGAATGTCGAAAAACCTTAGGATAGTCATATGGATCATCCTCTCTTAGGCTTTTCTTGCAAGGATTACATGTTTTGAATAAAGTAGGGTTTAATACTCATGAAATCTCCTTTCTAGATTTAAAACCCTAATTTTTGGAGAATGATGTATTTCCTTCCTAAATGCTTTCTTTATTATGGATTTTGAAACCTTAGTGCTTTGTGTTGGGTAGAAAAATGATGTTATTGTGATCTCATGTATTTTTTTAGTTGGTCGTGGAATTGTAACATGATATATTTTGGGGATTTTGGATAAATGCTTGTAAATTGAGATAAATGTTAAAATTGTATGCTTGGTTGGGTTGTTTGTGATGCACATGAGTGAGAGGTTCCTTGTAAGGATGTTCACCCCTTCCCAAGAGGTTCCCGGTAAGGATGCTTGGGAAACAATGTAGTGATTGGTGAGAGGTTCCATGTAAAGATACTCATCCATTCTCAAGAGGTTCCCAGTAAGGATGCTTGAGAATCAAAAGTGACCTAAAGGGGGGTGGAGGTTACCACAAAGTATGCCACCTACTGAAAGAATTGTTGAGAATTAGTTACGGCAACTAATGGTTATTATTTGTATGTGGTGATTGTTTATTCATTTAAGTATGTTTTTAAATAAACTTGAGATCCTTTTTAAATGTCACTGCTTTATTTCAAATTATGTATCTATGTTATGTTAAAATTGAGACCGACCATTTTAAATGATTTTTTAAACCTTGTATGAGTTTGGGAGAATTTTTCTACAGAGCTTCGTGCTCACCTCCTATCACTAACATTTTTCAGATTACCCGCTTGAGGAAGAGGACGTAAGGGTCGAGGAGCCTACTACTTGGGAGACTCCACTAGACGGGAGTGTGGATCCCAAGGTGGATGCATAGAGCAACCTCCTTTCCTTTTGTACTAGACTAGGACATTCTTTTGGAACGTTGTGTAGTCTAGCTTCTTTTGTTTATTCCACTGCGTTTCTTTAATTAATTTTTGAGATGTAGTAGCCATGACTTGAGCTTATTCTGTTGGATAATGTTGTAAATATTCGTGGATGACAAATGAAGTCTTGTTTCTTAAGGGATTATATTAGTGCTCTCATGATATGAATGGTTGTTAAATGTAATGTCGTCCAGGGTGTGTTTTGGGGTGTTATAGATCATATCTGGTTGGATCATCAATTATTGTATTTATGGATCATACAACTTTAAAATACTTACTTACTAAGAAAGATGCTAAACCACGTCTCCTACGTTGGATTTTGTTACTTCAAGAATTTGATCTTATTATAAAAGATAAGAAATGAGTAGAGAATGTGGTTGCAGATCACTTGTCAAGACTAAACTATGAAATAAAAGAAGAACCAACTACGATTAGAAAAACTTTTCTAGATGAACAAATGTTTGCAATAATCGAACTCCCATGGTATGAAGATATAGGTAATTATTTAGCTACTGGTACTATTCCTTCTAATTATATCTGGACTGATAGTAACAAGTTTTTAAAGGAGGTACAAAATTTTTTTCTGGGAAGATTCTTATTTGTTTAAATACTATAAGGACCAAATAATAAAACGTTGTATACCTAATCAGTAAATCAGTCTAGTTGTAAATCCCCACATTCTTATCTTTATATAACAACGTAATTATGTTTTTGAAATGCTAATATATGTAATGATGTATGCATGAACTATGTAGATTGTAAGAGTAGAAATAAAAAAGGTTAGTTGAGGTAATAGAGTATGTTGTAGAAGTTTGGAAGTACTCCGGAATGAAAGCACACTTTAGAGAGAATTTGGGTAAAAAGGATTTTGGACACTACCTAGTATTGGGAACATAACTTTTTATTCTCATGTCCATTTTACCTATAATTTTGACAGTAGTTATTAGACTTCTGTAGCTACAAAAGTGTATTTCATGAAACTTTTCCCAATCGACCTCTAAATAGGCCAAAACTGCACTAGAAGTTTCAGTAGAAATAGGAAGTACGTTCGAATGTGAAAGTACGTTCAAACGACCTATATTCAAACATGAAATGATGTTCAAACGACACTACGTTCCAGTACTTTTTGTCTGATAGAAAAACGTCATTTGACTCTAAATCTTATATATATGTTATGATATCCTTGTTTCTTGATGTTCTTGCAAACCTTCTCATGTCTTGAGTGAAGTTATGGTTTGAAAGCCATAAAAACCCTTGTTTTGATTTCAAAACCTAGTTTTTCAAGAGAAATGAATTTTTCTCTTGATTTTTCCTTTGTTATGAATTTCAAAACTCTAGTGGTCTGTATTAAACAATAAAATGGCATTTTGATGATCTCTTGCATATTTTTTGAATTGTTCTATTAGAATAATACATGTGAAATTTGGGGATTTTTGGAATTGCTTGTGATTTGAGGAAATGGGTTATATTGTATCTCTTGTGGATGTTTGGATGACCATGCATGATTGTTGACCGGATATCGTAGAGTGGATTAGATGCGCTTCTTACTCCGTATGGGTTTGTAGATTCCTTATCACTCGTAGTGGGGTTGGTGCCTTGCAAGGACCAAACCACTATTCTCTCATGTGTTATCGAGGCTGAGGGTTTGTATACTATTCCTGGGTTGGATCATGCCTGCCAATGTGTTGGTATATGCCCTTCCTAAAGATTAAGAATCCTTGCGAGGATTGGGTGTGTGTGTGGGCCAAGATATTCTCAATGTGTTTATTAATGCGATGTCATAAATCACACCTGAGATATATATAAATAATATTGTGAAAGATACAAGTTGTGGCTTGATATACATTGTGGGTTATTGGTTATTGTTGTAAGTGTCATAGTTGGGCATATTCTTTTGGATGCAATGGTCATGGTTTGACCTAATCTTTTGAATGGAATTGTGAATATTATGATTGATCAATGAAATCTTCTTTACTTATGGATCATATGAGTTGCTCTCATGAAGTGATTAGTTTTAGATAGTAATGTCATCCAAGGTGTTTTTTTTTGGGACGCTACAAGTTTGGTATCAAATTTTAGGCTTTAGGTCTTACATGAGAGCTATAGGTTATGAATTACCACTAGAAAGGTAGGATTAGGTTGAATGAAATTGTTGATGTAAATTTTACACACATCTTATGCTTGATTAAAGTGATAGTTAGGATGTCTTGTATATCAAGTAAACTAAATTGTGAATTGATGTGCATGATGGAGGGTGAACGTGGACGTGGACGGGGACGTGGTGGCCAAGCAAACCCACCACCACCACCACCTCTAGATGCCATGAATGACATTTATCAATGCTTAAGGAGCTAACCACTCTGGTACAACACCGAAATGGAAACAACAACCACAATGGTGGGGTTCATCCCTTAACTCAGGAACCGGGCAATGGGGACGAAAATCAAAGGATGATAGTTCTTCGAGAATTTTTAAGGCAACGCCCACCTATTTTTCAAGGAAGCTCTCACCCCTTGGATGCAGATAAGTGGATTCGCCAGGTGAGGAAGATATGTGATGGCATGGGAGTTGTCAACGATTTGCGGGTTGGTTTGGCTACATACCTGTTAGAGGGGGAGGCAAACCATTGGTGGGACTCGGTGAAGAGAAGGAGGAACACTAATGCGCTTACTTGGGAGGAGTTTGATCAAATCTTCTAAGACAAATATTTTCCTAAATCAGTTAGGGACAAGATGAGTGTAAATTTTCTTGCTCTACAATAGGGTAGCTTGACAGTAGCCAAGTATGAGAGGAAGTTTGACGAGTTATCCCACTATGCCACATAATTCATATCTACTAAGGCTATGAGGGCCAAACACTTTGAGGAAGGCTTGAGGCCTGCCATCCGAGAGAAGGTAGTGGCCCACAAGATCCGAGACAATGGGGATCTAGTTGATAGAGCTGCACTAATTGAGAAAGACGCAGAGGATAACTAGAGGCGACAGAACTTCACGAGGGGAGGTCTAATCAGGACTGGTGCTAGCAGTAGTGTAGTGCAGAGAGTGGCAACATTCCGTCGCCCAGACCAGGCAATTAGACAGAGGCTTCTGACAGCCAGAGAAGTTGGAGGCGTACCAGAGAGGGTAGGAGTAGATCCATGAGCTTGTTTTGCATGTGGAGGTTTTGGGCATATTCAGAATCATTGTCCGATCTTCCCACCCCAAAAGAATACCCCGACGGCTAGACATGTTAATGCACCGAAGCCACCACTATCGAAGCCACTACACCAGAGACAGTTATGAGCTATAGCACCTAGCGGTGCCAATCAAGGGAGAGTGTTTGCTTTGACTCAATCGGAGGAGGATGCTTCCAATGCCGTTGTGGAAGGTATTGTTCTTCTCTATAATTCTTGGGCCCAAATTTTATTTGATCTCGGTGCTAATCATTTATTATACGCACTACATATGCTCTCAATTTGGGATTGGACTTTGCGAAGCTAGAACATGCCTTGAGTATTGACATGCCTACGGGAGAACGGTTGGATACTAGAAGGGTGTGTAGAGGTTGTGTGCTTCGAATTGGGGAGCAAGAATTAATTGTAGACTTGGTAGCATTAGACATGAAGGGGTATGACATAATATTTGGGATGAACTTGTTGTCCACATTTCGTGCGGTAATGGTTATTTTTGTAAACAGATTTTATTCTGATTACAAGGTGGTGTAGTTTTTAGCTTCATTAATGACCAAAATTCTTCCCATCCATTTCCCACTATGGGAAGTAGATTCTTGAAAACTAAGGCGGGGAGCAATTTGAGTTTCTTGGCCAGCTTAATGGGAGATGAGCGAGATAAATTCCATGCTGACGTGGTGCTAGTAGTATCGAATTTTTTGGATGTCCTCCCAGACGAACTACCCTGGTTACCCCTATATAGAGAGATTCAGTTTAAGGTTGATCTCTATCTGAGAACCAAACCCATATCCATTGCTCCATATCAAATGGCACCTTTGGAGTTAAAGGAGCTAAGGAAGTAGTTGGACCATCTCTTGACTATTGGGTTTATCCGTTGGAACACTTCACCTTGGGGAGCCCCGATCCTTTTTGTGAAGAAGCATAACGAAACACTTTGGTTATGTACAAACTACCAAAGGTTGAACCGAGTGACAGTGAAGAATAAATATCCATTGCCACGAATTGATGATTTATTCGATTTGTTAGGGGTTCTAAGTATTACTCCAAGATTGATCTTCGCACAAGGTACCATCAATTACAGATCAAGGCAGAGAATATTCCTAAGATAGCTTTTCGTACCCCCGGTATGATCATTTCGAATATTCGGTAATGCCATTTGGACTGACTAATGCTCCTGCAACCTTTATAGACTTGATGCATAGGGTGTTTCGGCCGTATCTAGATCAGTTTGTCATTGTGTTTATTGATGACATATTAATCTATTCACAGACACAAAGGGAACATGAACACCATCTGCTGGTAGTGCTTCAGACCTTGAGAGAACATAAGTTATATGCCAAGATGAGTAAATGTGAGTTCAGGACATAGGAAGTGAAATTTCTTGGCCATGTTGTATCGGAGCAAGGTGTTGTCGTTGACCCCGCAAAGATTGAAGTTGTGATGAAATGGGAACCACCGAGGAATGTGACTGAAGTACGTAGTTTCCTGGGATTAGTAGGTCACTACCGAAGGTTCGTGGAAGGGTTCTCGAAGCTAGTGATGCCAATGACTCCCCTTACGAAGAAGGGGGGAAAATTCTTGTTGACTCAAGTGTGTGAACAACCTTTTGCACCTTGAAGGAAAAATTGACAACAGCTCCTGTCCTAATTATTCCGAGCAGTGGGGAAGGATACGATGTTTACATAGATGCTTCGTTACGAGGCTTGGGATGTGTGCTCTTGCAGGGAGGTAAAGTAGTTGCTTATGACTCGAGACAACTAAGATCCACAAGCAAAATTATCTTATTCACTACTTAGAGCTTACTGCTGTAGTTTTTGCTCTTAAGTTATGGAGGTGTTACTTGTATGGAGAAAAGTTTCAAGTTGTTTTAGATCATAAGAGCCTCAAGTAGATCTTCACGCAGAAATATTTAAATCTTCGGCAAAGAAGGTGGATTGAGTATCTAGAAGATTACGATTTTACACTCAACTACCATCGGGAGAAGGCTAATGTTGTCACAGATGCACTTAACAGGAAGTCTTGGGGAGAACTTAATGTTCTCGCAAGTAAATGGAAGATGATGGATGCTCTTGGAGACTATGATCTATGGGTTAGAGGAGATGGATCCCAACCATGCTTGTTTAACCTTGTGGCTCAAACTACCCTCTAATGTAGGGTAGTGGAGTTGCAATGCTTAGATCCTTACTTAGAGTCAATTTGAGCTAAATTGGAAAATGGGGAAGCAGTTGAAGGTTGGTCCTTGAGGAATGGAGAACTGAGATATAGGTAAAAGCTATGTGTACCCAATGATTCATCCCTAAAGGAGGAGATACTTGGAGAGTGTCATCACTCTAAGTTTGCTATCCACCCCGGTTGCACAAAAATGTATAAAGATATGAAGTGCCAATATTGGTGGAAGTGAATAAAGAAGGATGTGGCAAGATTCATAGCACGATGTGCAGTGTGTTAGCGGATGAAGGTGGATCATCAAAAGCCCGAAGGATTACTACAGTCTTTGCCTATCCCAGAATGGAAGTGGGATCACATCACCATGGATTTCGTGTCTGTTTTTCCCCAGGGGCATAATGCCATATGGGTCGTTGTTGATAGACTCACCAAATCCGCTCATTTCTTGAGTATGAAGACCACTAACACTTTAGAGACCTTGAGCAAGCTTTATATCTGTGAAATTGTTAGATTACATGGAGTTCCACTCCTTATCATGTCGGATCGTGATTCTCGATCTGTAGCGCAATTCTGGCAAAGTCTACAATGAGCTATGGGGATAGACTTACACTTTAGCACCACCTTTCATCCTCAAACAGATGGCCAATCTGAGAGGGTGATACAGATTCTAGAGGACATGCTATGTACTTGTGTGTTGGACTTCAAGGAAGTTGGAGTGATCATTTGCCGTTGGAGAAATTTGCATACAACAACATTTTTCAATCTAGTATTGGCATGGCACTGTATGAGGCATTGTATGGAAGACCATGTAAGTCCCTGACTTGTTGGTTGGAAGCTGAGAGAGTAGTTTGTTTGGGCCAGAAATTGTTCAGGAGACTACAGAGAAATTCAACTCATCTAGGAGAGATTACGCACAACACAAAGTAGACAGAAAAGTTATGTGGATAGAAGACGAAGACCATTGGAATTCCAAGAGGGGGACTATGTGTTCCTCAAGGTGTCACCCAAGAAGAGAGTGTTTAGATTTGGCAAGAAGGGACAATTAGCACCAAGATACAGCAGACCCTTTGAAGTGATCAAAGCTGTGGGCAGAGTAACATATCAACTTCAGTTACCAACTCAATTGTTAGGGATTCATAATGTATTTCATGTGTCAATGTTGAGGAAGTGTCAATCGGATACAACGCATGTCGTAGATTTGGAGGATATAGAAATTCAAGATGGAGCAACATACGAAGAACAACCAGTGAAGATCCTCGATACTAAGGAGAAGGTGCTTCGCAACAAAGTCATTCAATTGGTGAAAATCTTGTGGCAACATCATGGGGTAGAGGAAGCTACTTGGGAACCAAGTTGAAAATGCGAGAGAAGTACCCTCACTTGTTCTCTACTTAAGGTAAGTTTCGAGTACGAAACTTTCTTTAAGGGGGTGGATTGTAAACCGCCACATTCTTATATTTATATAACAATGTAATTATATTTTTGAAATGCTAAAATATGTAATGATGTATGCATGAACTATGTAGATTGTAAAAGTAGAAATAAAAAGGTTAGTTGAGGTAATAGGGTATGTTGTAGAAGTTTGGAAGTACTCCGGAATGAAAGCACACTTTAGAGAGAATTTGGGTAAAAAAAGGATTTTGGACACTGCCTAGTAGTTGGATCATAATTTTTGATATTGATGGTCATTTGATTTGAAATTTTAAAAGTAGATAGTAGACGTTTAGAGATACAAAAGTATATTTCATGAACATTTCCCAAATCGACTTCTAAATAGGCCAAAAACTGCACTGGAATTTCAGCAGAAACAGGAATTATGTTCGAACGTGAAAGTACGTTCGAACGACCTGTGTTCAAACGTGAAATGATGTTCGAAAGTCCTACGTTCGAACATGAAAGTCCATTTGAATGACAGTGCATTCCAGTACTTTTTGTCTGATGGAAAAACCAAAGTGCTGGGAGCTAAGGATGTTCGAATGCCAATGACGTTCGAACGTTAGTTACAAATTTTGACTCTCAAAATCACGCCCAAGACACCATTTCTTCCACTATAAATACTTAAAGACACCTCCCTAAGCCCCATTTCAACATTTCTAAACCTAGAAAGATTAGAGAGGAAGAAAGAAAGGGAAACAAAAGATTAAAGGGTAGATTCAACTTTGGGAAAGATCAAATCTCAAGTTCTTCAAGAACACTAAGGAAGAAGAAGGTAGGGGTTTTCTTCCTCTCTTATTCATTAATGCTAGGGCTTATATATATACATGTTTTGACTCTAAATCTTATATATATGTTATGATATTCCTGTTTCTTGATGCTCTTGCAAACCTTCTCATGTCTTGAGTGAAGTTATGGGTTGAAAGCCATAAAAACACTTGTTTTGATTTCAAAAC
>CAUOFW020001827.1:0-68777 GCA_963454935.2 Ilex paraguariensis | reverse complement strand
ATCAAAAAACATAAACACAAACACATCAAAAAACACACAACACACTATTACACAAACACAAAACAAAACACAACACACACACACACACACATAATACACCATCCCAAATCACACACGCCAACTAATACACCATCCAAAACATACAAACATACAACACACACTACTACACCAACAAAAACACACATTGATGCACCTAAACACATACACATATTAACAAAAATGCATACATTCCATCTCATGTAGTGTTAACACAAGCTAATCCACCAAAATCCGGGGCACTAGTATACAATACACACGTTATTACACGAACACAAATGCGCACACACACACACTAATACACTAAAAAACACACATTTAATACACCAAAAGAAACACACACCGACTAATCAGTATATACAAACACATCCACACACCATGCTAATACATACTAATATACCAAAAAACAGATACTCCTGCACCAAACAAATAAACACAATAACACACCCTATTATAGAAACACAAACTAACACACTAATATACCAAGAAAAAAATCCAAAACTTATGCTTTGTTCATACACACTAATACATCAAAAAAAAAACACACGCATACACTAATATTGCAAAGAAACACTCATACACCAAAGAAACACAGACACACTTATGTTTTGTCCAACGGTGCCAGGCTTGGAGGAACAACGCTAGCTAGACCATTGGTGCCCCTCAACTATCTCTACCCCTTATATATGCTTTATGGAGATTTTCCAAAGTGACTTGAGCGGACATCTCCTGAACCGAGGAAACATAACAATGAGAGCTTAGGGCATAGAGTCTGACTTTTGTCAAACACCTTAGTTACATCGCCTTGCTTTGAATTCATGGGTGTCCGTGGTGCAAGACGCCACCAAGACACGTCCATTTCAGTGCCCAAGTCAATTAGGATTTGAAAACTAGTGTGTGTGCCCTTTTTTCATAAGTTGCAAACTTAAAAATCATCTAAAATATGATAATTAAATCAAGTTTTTACTACCAATTAAAATTTTCAAACCACCACCACAATTATTAAGAATAACACATTATTAATATTTAAAAATGAAAACTAGAACATCAACTCAAAGATATTCAAAAGAAATAGTCATATGTAGACATACAAGAAGCCGACCTGTATGCTCTTCAAAAGTATGTGTAGAGTTGTGTCACTTAAACCTGAATTACCATAAACAAAAACCGTCATTGTTCATTCGTATCCAAAGCAACATGGTGTAAGATCTTCAAGTTTCAACATCAGTCTTCATAGTTCGATAACTGCAAGAAATCTTAAGCAAAGTATGGAGATCGGGGATGATAATTAAGAACTTCACGAGAAGAGAATAAAACAAAACGCTAACAAAATTCAAAACCATACAATACCCAAAGAAAAATCTACACCTTTCACAAGCAACCGCTTGAATTGCTGCTTTATGAGCCTCCCAAATTTCAATAGGTTGGCCTTTTCTCCACCATTTTTAAGGTATTGCACTCAACATCTAAGAAAAAATATAAATCATAAGCATTTTAAATAGAAACTATCATATGCACTAAAATATATGCAAAACAAATAGTCACGTAGACATGCAAGAAAACTTCATAACGGCTTAGATTACTGCCTTGTAAGCCTCCCAAAGTTCGATATGTTGATCTCTCTTCCATCATCTTGATGTACTTCAATCAACAGGGAATATGTAACCTCCTGACATAGCAACTAAATGACATGAAAATTTTAAGGAACAAAAAATTGTAAGGCAATAGAGGAGTAATACCTTAAATGATGGCCAATAGACCAATTATAGGAAAGATCATTCAAATCACAAGAAAGATACTAAAAAACTTCAACGTTCAAGACAAAAAAGACAAGGAAAAAGCTTACACAAATATACCTCAAATCAAGCAAAATAATGTTTATCTGCAAAAAGCTCGCCTGAAGGTAACTTCATAATTGATAGATTACTGCCTTATAAGTCTCCTAAAGTTTGACATGTTGATCTCTGCTCCACCATCTTAATACACTGTAATCAATAGGGAATATCTAACCTCGTGACACAGCAGTTAAATGACATGAAAATTTTAAGGAACAGAAAAATTTTAAGGAAGTAATTGGTATCAGACGAGTTATATACCTTAAAAGATAACTTACTGGTTATTGGAAAGACAAAACCATATTTCTATCAAACTTCTCCCTCACCCCCACCCCCAAAAAAAACCCACAAACACAAATAAAACTTACTAAGGAAAAATATAAATCCTAAGCATTTAAAAAAGAAACTATCATATGCACT
This sequence comes from Ilex paraguariensis, assembly GCA_963454935.2. Taxonomy (NCBI): domain Eukaryota; kingdom Viridiplantae; phylum Streptophyta; class Magnoliopsida; order Aquifoliales; family Aquifoliaceae; genus Ilex; species Ilex paraguariensis. Next base: position 66,486 of record CAUOFW020001827.1, on the reverse strand, counting down.
AAAATATATGCTAAAGAAATGGTCACGTAGACATTGAAAGAAAATAAACCTGCATGTCCTCCGAAGGTATGCACACATGTGCTCCTTTTTCAAAACTCTAAAGTTATGTCATTAGAGCTTGCATTGCTATTGACAACAATTCACATCAGTCATTCCTATCCAAAGCATAGTTTGATAGTTGTGAGAAATCTTAAGCAAAGGACATAAGTTGATCGTTAAGATCATAGGATAGATACTTAAGAACTTCGAGGTTCAAGACACAAAAGAGAAGAAAAAAGCTAACACAATCATACATAAAATCCAGCAAAATAATGTTCACCTGTAAAAATTTCGCCTAAAAGTAACTTCATCACTACTTAGATTATTGCCTTATAAGCCTGCCAAAGTTCAACAAGTTGGTGTCTTCTCCACTATCTTAATGTACTATAATCAATAGAGAATATCTAACCTCGTGACAAAGAAGTTAAACGACATAAAAATTTTAAGGAACAAAAAACTATAAGGAAGTAATTGGCAATAAAGGAGTCACATACTTGAAATGATGACAAGTTGACCAATTATAGGAAAGACCAAACCATATTTCTATCTCCTCAACCCCCCTCCTTATAAACAATTACTAAGAAAATATAAATCGTAATTATTTTAAAAAAAAACTATATAAATCGTAATTATTTTAAATAAAAACTATCGTATGTAATAAAATATATGTAAAGGAAATAGTCAAGTAGACAAGCAAGAAAACGAACCCGTATATCCTACGAGAGTATGCACACATGTCCTCCCTTTTCAAAGCTCCAAAATTGTCATTGGAACTTGTATTATCATTGACAACAATCCACATCAATCATTCCTATCTAAAGATAGTTTGTTAATTGTAAGAAATCTTAAGCAAAGCACTTAAGTTGATCGTTGAGAGATCATAGGGAAGATAGGTTCTAGACAAAAAAGAGAACAGAAGTAAAAAAAAAGCTTACACAACCATATCTCAAATTAACCAAAATAATGTTTACCAGTAAATAGCTTGCTAAGAGTAACTTCATAATTGCTTAAATTGTTGCCTTGTAAGCCTCACCCAAAGTTCAACAAGTACTGCAATCAATAGGGAATATCTAACTTCGTTACACAACAGTTAAAATGGTATAAAAATTTTAAGGAACAAAAAATTGTAAGGAAGGAATTTAAAACATAGGAGTCACATACCTTAAATGATGACTTATAGACCAATTATAGGAAAGACCAACCATATTTCTATTGCCCCCCACTAAGAATTAGTAAGGAAAAATATAAATCATAACATTTTAAATAGAAACTATCGTATGCACAAAACTATATGCAAAAAAAAGTCCTGTAGACATGCAAGAAAACAAACTTGTATTCCCTATGAATGCATGCACACGTCCTCCCTTTCGAAAGCTCAAAAGTGAGTCACTAGAACTTGCATTATCATTGACAACAATCCACATCAGTCATTCCAATCCAAAATATAGTTTATAACTGTAAGAAATCTTAAGAAAAACACTAAAGTTGATCATTGAGAGATTATTAGGAAGATACTTAACAACTTCAAGGTTCAAGACAAATAAGAGAAGAAAAGTAAGGAAAAAGTTCACACAATCATACCCAAAATTAAGCAAAATAATGTTCATTTGCAAAAAGCTCGGGTGAAGGAAACTTCATATGTGGTAGATTATTACCTTGTAAGCCTCCCAAAGTTCAACATGTTGGTCTCTCCTCCACCGTCTTAATGTACTGCAATCAATAGGAAATATCTAACTTTGTGACACAACAATTAAATGGCACGAAAATTTTAAGGAACAAAAAATTGTAAGGAAGTAATTGACAACAAAGGAGTCATATACCTTAAATGATAACCTTACTGGTTATAGGGAACGTCAAACCATATTTAGATCAACCCCTCCCCCCAACACACACAAACAAACAATTACTTAGGAAAAATATAAATCATAATCATTTTTAAATAGAAACTATCATATGCACTAAAAAATATGCTAAAGAAATGGTCACGTAAACATGAAAGAAAACAAATCTGTATGCCCTACGAAGATATGCACACATGTGCTCCCTTTCCCAAACTCTAAAATTGTGTCATTAGAACTAGCATTACGATTCACAACAATTCACATTAGTCATTTCTACCCAAAGCATAATATGATAACCGGAAAAAATCTTAAGCAAATGACATAAGTTGATCATTGAGATAATAAGAAAATACTTAAGAACTTCAAGGTTCAAGACAAAAAGAACAAGAAAAAAATTAACACAATCATACCTCAAATCAAATAAAATAATGTTCACCCGTAAAAAACTCGCTTAAGAGTAACTTCATAACTGCTTAGATTGCTGCCTTGTAAGCCTCTTTCAAAATTAAACAAGTTGGCCTCTCCTCCATTGTCGTAATATACTGCAATGAATAGAAAATATCTAACCTCGTGACACAACAGTTAAACAGCACGAAAATTTTAAAGAACAAAAACTGTAAGGAAGTAATTAGCAACAGAGAAGTCGCATACCTTAAATGATGACAAGTTGACCATTTATAGAAAAAGACCAAACTATATTTTTATACCCTTCCCACAATCAATTACTAAGGAAAAATATGAACCGTAAGTATTTTAAATAGAAACTATCATACACAATAAAATATATGTAAAAGAAATAATCACATGGATAAGTAAGAAAACGAACCCATATAATGCACCCTTTTCGAAGCTCTAAAATTTTACCACAGTAACTTGCATTATCATTGACAACAATCCACATTAATTCTTCCTATCTAAAGTGTAGTTTTATAACTGTATGAAATCTTAAGCAAAACACTTAAGTTGATCGTTGAGAGATCATAGGGAAGATACTTCAAGGTTGAAGACAAAAAAGAGAAGAGAAGCAAGGAAAAAATTTAGACAATCATACCCAAATCAAGCAAAATAATGTTCACTTGTAAAAAAGCTCGTCTAAGAGTAACTTCATAACTACTTAGATTGCTCCCTTGTAAGCCTCTCCCAAAGTTCAGCAAGTTGGCATCACCTCCATTGTCTTAATGTACTACAATTAAAAGGGAATATCAAACCACGTTACACAGTAGTTAAATGGCATGAAAATTTTAGGAAACAAAAGATTGTAAGGAGGAATTGACAACATAGGAGTCACATACCTTAAATGATGACCAAAGACCAATTATAGGAAAGACCAAACCATATTTCTATCGCCGAGAAGGAAAAAACTTACACAATCAAACCTCAAATCAAGCAAAATAATGTTCACCAATAAAAAAGCTCGCCTAAGAGTAACTTCATAACTAGTTTTAATATACTGCAATCAAAAGAGAATATCTAACCACGTTACACAATAGTTATATGGTATGAAAATTTTAAGAAACAAAATATTGTAAGGAAGGAATTGACAACATAGGAAAGACATTAAATGATAATCAATAGACCAATTATAGGAAAGACCAAACCATATTTCTATCACCCCAAAAAAAAAAAACAATTACAAAGGAAAAATATAAATCATAACATTTTAAACATAAACTATCATATGCAGTAAAATATATGCAAAAGAAAGTCACGTAGAAATACAAGAAAACGAACTTATATTCCCTATGAATGTATGTACATGTCCTCCCTTATCAAAACTCAAAAATTGAGTCACCAGAATTTGCATTATCATTGACAGCAATCCACATTAGTTATTCCTATCCAAAGTATAATTTGATCACTGTAAAAAATCTTAAACAAAGTATTAAAATTGATCGTCGAGGGATTATTGAGAAGATACTTAAAAAACTCCAAGGTTCAAGACAAAAAGGAGAAGAGAAGTAAGTAAAAAGTTTACACAATCATATTTCAAATCATGTAAAATAATGTTCACCTGTAAAAAACTCGCCTAAGAGTAACTTTATAACTGCTTAGATTTCTACATTGTAAGCCTCTCCCAAAGTTCAACAAGTTGGCCTCTCCTCCATTGTCTTAATGTATTGCAAATTTGCAATCAATAAGAAATATTTAACCTCGTTACACAACAGTTAAATGACATGAAAATTTTAAAGAACAAAAAATTATAAGGAATGAAATGACAACATAGGTGTCACATACCTTAAATGATGACCAATAGACCAATTATACGAAAGACCAAACCATATTGCCATCTCTCCTCATAAATAACTACTAAGGAAAAATATAAATCATAACATTTTAAAAAGAACCTATTGTATGCAGTAAAATATATGCAACAGAAAGTCACATAAACATGCAAAAAAACGAATTTGTATTCCCTACGAATGAAGGCACACATCCTTCCTTTCTGAAGCTCAAAAGTTAAGTCACTGGAACTTGGATTATAATTGAGAACAATCCACATCAATCATTCCTATCCAAAGTATAATTTGATAACTGTAAGAAATCTCTTGACAAGCACTAAAGTTGACGTTGAGAGATTGTTGGGAAAATACTTAAAAACTTCAAGGTTCAAAACAAAAAAGAGAAATGTAAGGAAAAAATTTACACAACCATAACCTCAAATCAAGTAAAATAATGTTAACTTGTAAAAAATTCGTGTGAAGATAACTTCATAACTGGTAAATTACTGCCTTGTAAGCCCCCCAAAGTTTGACATGTTGGTCTCTCCTCTACTGTCTTAATGTACTGCAATCAATAGGGAATATCTAACCTCGTGACACAACATTTAAATGACATAAAAATTTTAAGGAATAAAAAATTATAAGGAAGTAAGTGGCAAATGAGGAGTCATATACCTTAAATAATGACCTACTGGTTATAGGAAAGGTCAAACCATATTTCTATCAACCCCTCCTCCTCACACACAAACAAACAATTGTTAAGAAAAAATATAAATCATAATCATTTCAACTAGAAACTATCATATGCACTAAAATATACGCTAAAGAAATGGTCACGTAAAAATGAAAGAAAACAAAGATGTATGCCCTACGAAGGTATGCACACATGTTCTCCTGTTCCAAAACTCTAAAATTGTGTCATTAGAACTTGCATTACGATTGACAACAATTCATATCAGTCATTTCTATTCAAAACATAGTTTGGTAACTGTGAGAAATCTTAAGCAAATGACATAAGTTGATTGTTGAGATTATAAAGAAGATACTTAAGAGCTTCAAAGTTCAAGACAAAAAAAAAAAAAAAAAGCTAATACAATTACACCTCAAATCAAGCAAAATAATGTTCACCTATAAAAAGTTCGTCAAAAGGTAACTTCATCACTGCTTAAATTGCTACCTTATAAGCCTCCCAAAGTTCAACAAGTTGGTATCTCTATTGTCTTAAGGTACTATAATAATAGGAAATATCTAACCTCGTGACACAGCAGTTAAACGGTATGAAAATTTCAAGTAACAAAAAACTATAACAAAGTAATTGACAACAGAGGAATCACATACCTTAACTGATGACAAGTCGGCCAATTATAGGAAAGACCAAACCATATTTCTATCTCTTTCCCCCTCCCCACAAATAATTACAAAGGAAAAACATAAATCGTAAGTATTTAAATAGAAACCATCATACACAATAAAATATATGTAAAGGAAATAGCCATGTGGAGGAGTAATAAAACGAACCCGTATACCCTACGAAGGTATGCACACATGTCCTCCCTTTCCAAAGCTCAAAAATTGTGTCACTGAGACTTGCATTATCATTGACAACAATCTAACATCAATCATTCCTATATAAATTATAGTTTGATAACTGTAAGAAATCTTAAGCAAAACACTTATGTTGATCGTTGAGAGATCATAGACACGATACTTAAGAACTTCAAGGTTCAAAACAAAAAAGAGAAAAGAAGGAAAAAGTTTACACAATCATACCTCAAATCAAGCAAAATAAAGTTCACTTGTAAAAAGCTCGCCTAAGAGTAACATTAAAACTACTTAGATTGCTGCCTTGTAAGCCTCTCCCAAAGTTCAACAAGTTGGCCTCTCCTCCATTAACTTAATGTATTGCAATCAATAGGGAATATCTAACCTCGTAACACAACAATTTTGACATTAAAATTTTAAGAAACAAAAAATTGTAAGGAAAGAATTGACAGAATAGGAATCGCATACCTTAAATGATGACCAATAGACCAATTATAGGAAAGACCAAACCATATTTCTATCGCCCCCCCCCCCCCCCCCAACAAACAATTACTAAAGAAAAATATAAATCACAACATTTTAAATAGAAACTATCTCATACAGTAAAATATATGCAAAAGAAAGTCATGTAGACAGTAGACAGTAGACATGCAAGAAAACAAACTAGTATTCCCTATGAATGTATGCACACCTCCTCCCTTTCCAAAACTCAAAAGTTGAGTCACTGGAACTTGCATTATCATTGACAATGATCCACATCAGTCATTCCTATCCAAAGTATAGTTTGATAATTGTAAGAAATCTTAAGCAAAGCACTAAAGTTGATTGTTGAGAGATTATTGGGATGATACTTCAAAACTTCAAGGTTCAAGACAAAAAAGACGAGAATTAAGGAAAAATTTTACACAATCATACCTCAAATGAAGCAAAACAATGTTCATCTTTAAAAAGCTCGCCTAAGAGTAACTTCATAACTACTTAGATTGCTGGATTGTAAGCCTCTCCCAAAGTTCAACAAGTTGGCCTCTCCTCCATTGTTTAATGTACTGCAATCAAAACAGAATATCTAACCTCATTACACAATAGTTAAATGACAAGAAAATTTTAAGGAACAAAAAATTGTAATGAAGGAATGGACAATAGATGAGTCACATACCTTAAATGATGACCAATAAACCAATTATAAGAAAGATCAAACTATATTTCTATTGCCCCCAAAACAATTACTAAGAAAAAATATAAATCATAACATTTTAAAAGAAACTACCGTATGTAGTAAAATATAAGCAAAAAGAGTCATGTAAACATGCAAGAAAATGAACTTGATTTCCCTACGAATGTATGCACACATCCTCCCTTTCCAAAGCTCAAAAGTTGAGTCACTGGAACTTGTATTATCATTGACAACAATCCACATCAGTCATTCCTATCCAAAATATAGTTTGATAACTGCAAGAAATCTTAAGCAAAGCACTAAAGTTGATCATTGAGAGATTATTGGAAAGATACTTAAAAACTTCAAGGTTCAAGACAAAAAAGAAAAGAGAAATAAAGAAAAAGCTTACACAAGTATACCTCAAATTAAACAAAAACAATGTTCATTTGCAAAAAGCTCGCGTGAAGATAACTTCATAATGGTAGATTACTACCTTGTAAGCCTCTCAAAGTTAAGCAAGTTGGTCTCTCCTCCACTATCTTAATGTACTGCAATCAATAGGTAATATCTAACCTCGTAACCCAGCAGTTAAATGGCATCAAAATTTTAAGTAACAAAAAATTGTAAGGAAGTAATTGACAAAAGAGAAGTCATATACCTTAAATGATGACCTACTAGTAATATGAAAGACCAAACCATATTACTATGAATCCCCCCACCCCCACACAAACAAAAAATTGATAAGAAAAAATAAATCACAAGCATTTAAAATCGAAACTATAATATGCATTAACGCATATAGTAAAGAAATGGTCACGTAGACATAAAAGAAAACAAACCTGTATACCCTATGAAGGTATGCACACGTCTTCTCTTTCTAAAACTCTAAGTTGTGTCATTAAAACTTGAATTACCATTGACAACAATTCATATCAATCATTTCTATCCAAAGCAATGTTTGATAACTGTAAGAAATCTTACGCAAAGAACAAAAGTTGATAGTTGAGATCATAAGGAAGATACTTAAGGACTTCAAGGTTAAAGACAAAAAAAAGAATAAAAAAGTAACACAATCATACCTCAAATCAAGCAAAATAATGTTCACCTGTCAAAAACTCGCCTAAGGATAAGTTCATCACTACTTAGAATGTTGCCTTGTAAGTCTCCCAAATTTAACAAGTTGGTTTCTTCTCCACTTTCTTAATGTACTCCAATTAATACGGTATATCTAATCTCGTGACACAGCAGTTAAACGGCATGAAAATTTCAAGGAACAAAAAACCGCAGGAAAATAATTGGCAACAGAGGAGTCAGATACCATAACAAGTCGACCAATTATGGGAAAGACCAAATCATATTTCTATAACCTCCTCCCCCCTCCTACCTCCCCACAAACAATTACCAAGGAAAAACATAAATCATAAGTATTTGAAATAGAAAATGTCATACGCAATAAATTATATGTAAATGAAATAGCCACGTAGACGAACATGAAAACGAACCTGTATGCCCTATGAAGGTATGCACACATGTCCTCCCATTCCAAAACTCTAAAATTGTGTCACTAGAACTTGCATTATCATTGACAACAATCCACATCAATCATTCTTATCTAAAGTATAGTTTGATATCTGTGAGAAATCTTAAGCAAAGAACATAAGTTGATCGTTGACATCATAGGGAAGATACTTAAGATCTTAAAGGTTAAAAGACAAAAAAAATAAGAGAAGGAAAAATTTTACACAATTATATCTCAAATCAAACAAAATAATATTTACCTGTAAAAAACTCGCCTAAGAGTAACTTCATAGCCGCTTATATTGTTGTCTTGTAAGCTTCTCCCAAATTTTAACAAGTTGGTCTCTCCTCCATTATCCTAATGTACTGCAATCAATAGGGAATATCTAACCTCGTTACATAACAGTTACATAGCACGGAAATTTAAAGGAACAAAGAACTGCAAGGAAGAAATTCACAACATAGGAGTCACATACCTTAAATGATGACCAATAAACCAATTATAGGAAAGACCAAACCATATTTCTATCGTTTCCCACAAATAATTACCAAGGAAAAATATAAATTGAAATATTTTAAATAGAAACTATCATATGCAGTAAAATATATGCAAAAAAAAGTCACAGAGAAATGCATGAAGACGAACTTGTATTGCCTACGAATGTATGCACACGTCCTCCATTTCCGAAGCTCAAAAGTTGACTCATTGGAACTTACATTATCATCGACAACAATCCACATCAGTCATTCCTATCCAAAGTATAGTTTGATAATTGTAAGAAATCGTAAACAAAGCACTAAAGTTAATCGTTGAGAGATTATTAGGAAGATACTTAAAAATTTCAAGATTCAATACAAAAAAAAGAAAATAAATAAGGAAAAGCTTACACAATCATATCTGAAATCAAGCAACTCGCCAAAGAGTAACTTCATAACTGCTTAGATTGCTGCCTTGTAAGCCTCTCCCAAAATTCAGTAAGTTAGTCTCTCCTCCATTTTCTTAATGTACTGCATTCAATAGAGAATATCTAACCTCGTTACACATTAGTTAAATGGCATAAAAATTATAAGGAACAAAAAATTTTAAGGAAGAATTAACAATATAGGAGTCGCATACCTTAAATGATATGACCAAAAGACCAATTATAGAAAACACCAAACCATATTTCTATTGCCCCCCCCCCCCCCCGGCAAACAATTATAACGAAAAATATAAATCATAACATTTGAAGAAGAAACTTTCGTATGCAGTAAAATATATGAAAAAGAAAGTCATGTAGACATGCAAGAAAATGAACTTGTATTCCCTATGAGTGAATGCAAACGTCCTCTCTTTCCAAAGCTCAAAAGTTGAGCCACCGGAACTTGCATTATTATTAACAACAATTCACACCAGTCATTCCTATCCAAAGTATAGTTTGATAAATATAAGAAATCTTAAGCAAAACACTAAAGTTGATCAATGAGAGATTATTGGGAAGATACTTAAAAACTTCAAGGTTCAAAACAAAAAAGAAAAGAGAAGTATGGATAAACTTACACAATCTCATAATCCCTCAAATCAAACAAAATAATGTTCACTTGCAAAAAACTCGCCTAAAGGTGACTTCTTAACTGGTAGATTATTGCGTTGTAAGCCTCCCAAAGTTCGACATGTTAGTCTCTCCTCTACCGTCTTAATGTATTGCAATCAATAGGAAATATCTAACCTCGTGACACAACAGTTAAATAGCATAAAAATTTTAAAGAACAAAAATTTGAAAGGAAGTAATTGGCAATAGAAGAGTCACATAGCTTTAAATGATGACTTACTGGTTATAGGAAAGACAAAACCATATTTCTATCAACCCCCCAACATACAAACAATTATTAAGGAAAAATATAAATTCTAAGCATTTTAAATATAAACTATCATACATACTAAAATATATGCAAAAGAAATAGTCACGTATACATGCAAGAAAACAAACCTGTATGCCCTAAGAATGTATGCACAAATGTCCTCTCTTTCCAAAGCTTTAAAGTTGTCATAAGAACTTACATTACCTGACAACAATCCACATCAGTCATTCATATGCAAAGCATAGTTTGATAACTGTGAGAAATCTTAAGCAAAGAATTAAAGTTGATCGTTGAGATCATAAAGAAGAACCTTAAGAACTTCAAAATTCAATACAAAAAAGAGAAGGAAAAAGCTTACACAAATATACCTCAAATTAAACAAAACAATATTTACTTATAAAATGCTCGTCTGATGGTAACTTCATAACTGCTTAAATTACTACCTTGTAAGCCTCTCAAAATTTGACATGTTGGTCTCTCCTCCACCGTCTTAATGTAATGTCTAATCTCGTAACACAACAATTAAATTGTATGAAAATTTGAACGAACAAAAAATTATAAAAAAGTAATTGGCAACAGAGGAGTCATATGCCTTAAATGATGACCAGTAGGCCAATCAATGGAAAGACCAAACCATATTTCTAAATCATTAGCGTTTTAAATAGAAACTATCATATGCACTAAAATATATGCAAAAGAAATAGTCATGTAGACATGCAAAAAAAAGAACCAGCAAGCCCTACGAAAACAAGCACACATGTCCTCCCTTTCCCAAGTTTAAAATTGTGTCACTAGACCTTGCATTATGATTGACAACAATCCATATCAATCATTCCTATCCAAAGCATAGTTTGATAACTGTAAGAAAACTTAAGCAAAACACATAATTTGATCGTTGAGAGATCATAGTGAAGATACTTAAGAACTTCAAGGTTCAAGACAAAAAAGAGAAGAGAATGAAAGAGAAGGAAAAAACTTACATAATCATACCTCAAATCAAGCAAAATAATTTCACTTATAAAAAGCTCACTTGAAGGTATAACTGCTTAAATTACAACCTTGTAAGCCTTCCAAAGTTCAACATGTTGGTCTCTCCTCCACCATCTTAATATACAACAATCAATAAAGAATATCAAAACTCGTGACATAGAAGTTAAATGGCATAAAAATTTTGAAGGAACAAAAAATTGTAAGGAAGTAATTGACAACAGAGGGGTCATATATCTTAAATGATGACCAATAAACCAATTATTGGAAAGACCAAACCACGCAAGAAAACGCACCCGTATGCCCTGCGAAGGTATGCACACATGTCCTCCCTTCCAAACCACTAAAGTTGTGTCATAGGAACTTGTGTTACCATTAACAACAATCCATATCAATTATTCTTATCCAGAGCATAATTTGATAACTGTAAGAAATCTTAACCAGAAGATTTAAGTTTATCATTGAGGAAGATACTTATGAACTTCAAAGTCCAACAAAAAACAAAAAAAGTAAGAAAAAAAGGTTTTTTTTTTACAAAATAAGGTTCATCTATAACAAGCTCACTGGGTACCTAATTTGTAAGTATGTGCTTACATATTTATGGATGTATTGAGAATCTACACATAAACGCCCCTTACTAAACTCGGCTAGCGTCTTGGGGTACTATGTCTTAAGTGGCTCTTTCTTGAGATCGGTGAATTTTCCATCAATCTTTGACCAAACATAAGAAACTCACTTTTTGACAAAACAACCTAACAGATGATCTAAATGAACCCACATGGTAAAAACATACCTACTTTCGAAAATCAACCAACTGCAGTTAAGAATTCTTAAACAAAGGAGAGAGATTAAGGATAATAATTAAGAACTTCACGAGAAGAGAAGAAAAGAAAATGCTAACAAAATCATACCGCAAAATCAATACCATACAATACCCAAAGAAAAATCTATACCTTTCACCAGCAAACGCTTGGATTGCAGCTTTATGAGCCTCTCAAATTTCAATAGGTCAGTCTTTTCTCCGCCATCTTTAAGATACTGCACTCAATAAGCAATATTACACATTGAGTCATAGCACAAAAATTTAAGAAATAAAATACTGTAAGCAATTAATTGACACAAAAATTCAAGTAATTGTCACATTGAGTTATGGCACAAATAATTGTCACATTGAGTTATGGCACAAAAATGTAAGGCACAAAATACTGTAAAGAAGTAATTGGCAGCAGAATAGTTTATGCCTTGAATAATGCCTAGTAGAAAAGGAAAGATTGATCATTCTCATACTTAAACATATACTTATACGAAAATCAATTGAATAGAGATATAATTTTTGGTTAAAAAGATCTTATTAAACTGTTTCAAGCATAATTGCAAGGATAAATTACTATACATGCTTAGTCATTACAAATTTCCCATTTCGAGCCAACATATTGATAAATAAATAAATGACCCAATAATATATGAAACAGACATTAGAACATCAAGTGTTCAGAATAAGTATTTGGTGAATAGGATAAAAAAGTTTTAGGCAAACTGGGCAAAATAGATGAGGAAAGTATGCTTAATCAATTTTGGAATAGGTGCTTGTAAGCTGGGGTTTATCTCCAAAACTAAAATTTAGTCACAATACTTGTACGTGAAAAAAACAACTGATAAAATTAATGACACAGATACATGCAATATATATGCATCGCTGCGATGTAAAGGTCATATTAGATTTCTCAGATGTGAATCAAATTTGACTTTTTTATCACCATTAAAATATGACAAAATTGATCTCCAGAAGTAGCAATAAATTGGTCGAATTCCTGCATATGAATAAGACATCCATAAAAAGAGTAAACATAATTTAGCTAAATCTCGGAGCAAAATATAAAGAGATATCAATGATCAAGTCAAACGGAGAAAAGAATCAGGGAATATTTTTTATTGATCAACTTACAAGAGGTGGGGTCCCTTGAGAAATACGATGAACAGCAGAAGGCCACCGAGTATTCCACATGTATGGCCCACCTACTGCTTGAAGATAAATTCCCTACACTATTCAGATTATGGGAAACTGACTTTATCGGAGATGGAGTTTTTTGAATTGGAGGTGCAAACCCAAAGAGAGCAACATAGAACCACAAATTGCGGAATAACTTCAAAAGTGCAGGTTCCACATATACAATAGGATCAAAATCTGAACATATTTCAGCCACAACAAGAAATAGAGATCCTAGAAAATCTGCCTCAAGTCTCTGACTGTTTGAAAAAATATATATATATCACAATGAAAGTTTACCCAAAAAAGTGCAACATATTGCAGAATCATGTTACCAAGATACGCCCCAGCTGCAGGAGATAGCCCTAAGCAAACAGATAATGTACCTGAGCACATGTACTTAACACAAGGGGTTTGAAGCGAATGAGCAAGACACGCAGCAGCTGACGACAACGAGTGAGAGCAATTTGGGAAATCCCCACAAACAATAAGCCGAAGAGCTCATCACAAATTCTCAACTTTCGCCAGACAGAGAATAAACATGCTTCAGCAGCTTCTATCAACAATGCCAAAGTTCCATGCAACAACCTCTTCGTTGACTTCCCATCCAAATCAACAGATGAAAGACTATTGATTTGTAACCTGGTTGCAGCTTGATAAACCGACAGCTTTTTATTGATTCTAACTTTCGGTAACTGCCCCTGTTCCGTCCGGTCACGCTTCCTTATCTGCCAACAAAACCAAATATTTTAACCAGCTTTATCATTCATCTGTATAGTTTTTTCATCAAGACATCAATAAAATTCAAAACCAAAAGGGTGGATACCCATGAATTTTACCTTTAGGAAAGCCAACATTGATTGGAGTTGCTCCTTGGCGAATGGCCCTCACTTGTTCCAAAAGCTTAAGATCAATCTGGACTTTATCCAATATGTGTCCCAATCAGCTTGAAAGCAATCTCCTGTTGTTGAAGGCTCTCCACAGGCTCTTCCTCAAAAGAGGCTACCACTCGCTTGTACGTCGCGAAACTGCCTCCTCCTCCATCATTGAACCCAACACCAGCACCAAATATATCCACATTGCTCTTACACGCAAGGCTGCCCCCATTCATCACCAATCCTTTCGACGACAATGCACTGGTCTTCTCATCTGTAACCCTTGAAGCCTCAACGCTCGAAGAACTAGAGGCATTGCTGACCTCGTTTCCTGGACTGTTTCTCTCATTTGATTGATAATGGTTTGCACTGAGGGGCGAACTCTGAGACGATGACGCTTCAGGTGTTATCGCAACTAGCTGCTTCGGTGAACTAGGAACCGAAATTTCAAATCGATCTAGAAGAGTGGACACTAATTTGTGTGCATAGGAAGGAAGAATTTGAGGAAAATACTGCAACAGAGCATTCAAGAAAACCCTTGAAACCCCCAAATCCCCACTGACATTGTTAATCGCCGACATCACAATCTCTCCCGTATACTCCGGAACGGCCATGGCAAAATCCGACGACAACTCACTGGCTTTATTCACATAACTCAAAAAATCGAACGAATCGATTGAATCGCTTCCAAACGACTGTGGCCAAAAAGAATACGGAATCGACTTAAAAAACCCTAGGACTGCCGGTTAGGGCCTCATGTCGTCGAAATTGGGGCATTTAGAAAGAAATCTAGCGGTGGCGAGTACAGAGTCAATCGGTGGACATCGGCCACAAATCCAAGCCAATTTATCAGCAAACTGCGAAAGATTTTGTGCGATCAGATCGCAGAGTTCGATCAACGACTCCATTGCTTTACAATGGTGAAACTTTTCGGAGAGAGGGGAGAGAAATCAAACAAACGGAGGTGAAGAATACATCGGGTGGTGGAATTTAGGGTTTATGGAGAGACGATGGCGGAGGTTTGTACATTGGGACTCAGGAGGTTGGCTGTTCTTCTTTCTGAATTTTTGATTTTATATATATGTGTCGTTGGCTGTGTCTGATGAGATCTTTGGGTTTAAGGTCTCTCAGATTTTGTTTCCTTTTTCGTTAGTGTTTTAATTACTCACCCCGTGTTTTAATTACTCACCCCAACTTGATGAGATTTAGAAATCAAATCATACTTTACCTTCAAGTTTCCTTAATTGGCCGTTACTTGAGATGATGAATTATGTCACCAATTAAGTTCATAATTAGCTCATTAAGACTTAATTTATTGATTTAATTTACTGATTTAATTCTCTGTAACCTTTGAATTGTTCGTCAGTTTCGTCAAATATTGAAAGTGGGTGTTGATTAAATAGTTCCACTAAAACTATATCATTTTTTTTTAAATATTTTTTTTTGGAGGGGGAGGGGGAGGGGAGAGAGGGAAGAGGGCTTGTATTCTTGACATCAAAAAGGTAAAGTCTTCACTAGATAAAGAGTATCATTAGACCAAAGGTCTATTAGTCTAACATTACATCATTATGTTAACAAATTAGGTTAAATTTTTTGGTCTAAATAGAATTATTTTAAACTTTTTATTCAACGACTGTAATTGATTAAATTCTCAAATTATGTTCAAATAATATTTTTTCTTTATTTGGGTTTCTATGCTTTGAATTGAGCACTATGATTTAATATTTTATTATTTGCAAAGAGCAATGCTATTAGAACATAATTTAAAGACTTAACAATTTTGGCCATTAGATTGTCAAAGAGTCCCAACATTAAATTATCACTGAGTCCCAACACTGTCAGTTCAATGATCATAATGCATTAAATCCACTAATTATGTCCATAAATTATATCCAAATAGCATTTAGAAATATGTTTAATACAAATTTGGGCAAGTTGTTTTATTTATTTTTAATAATTGATTTGGTATAAATAGTTTTTAAACCATACCCACATTTCTTCTTCACCTTTTCTTTTCTCCAACTAGTCCACTATATCTAACCACTGTCAGACACTTCTTCATATCTCTTTCATTTACCTTAGTTCACCACTCATATCCACTAGCAACCATCGATACCTTTTCTTTTCTTCCTTTTCATCTTTTCCAACCAGTTATCGCCCATAACCACTACTATTTGATTTTTCAAATGACGTGAGCTAGACCCAAATTAGTCTTGGATTTTTTTATTTTGATTTGATGTGAATTAATATTAGGTGATGGCAGTGTGTTGTTGGTGATGGGTGATTTGGGTTTTGGGTTGCTTGGTGGCTCTTGATAAGGAATGGAGAGAGATTAGAGAGTGGTGATGGAGTAGCGGCGGTGGAAGCACAGTTATGATGCAGAGAGGTCCTTGGCACCGATGATGGAAGTTTCCCAAGAGAATCAAATACATGAACATAACATCATATTTTTCCTTTCTTTTTGAAGTTAGAAAAGGAATGTTTGGAACACATGGAGTCAATCAAGGGAAAGTGTTAGTGTAGGACCAGGCTACAGTACATCCAAGGGGATTTTCGGTAGGGTACCGAAAATTCAACGTGCATCGTAAATTTATCTAACAAGAAAAGTGAGTCGTTGATTAATGTGTACATCATGATTACTAAAAGTAATTTTATTAAAATATAATACAATGTTGATACTATAATAAAGGGAATATTTACAATTTCAATGAATTGTTTAACAAATTTGTAGTAATATTTACAACTTCAATTGATTTCCTACCACATTTATGGCAATAGTTACAAGTTCAATAGATTCTTTACGATTATGGGAATACTTGAGACTTCAATCGAGAAAGATATACCAATTTTGTGGCAAAATTACTAGTGGAGAATAGTATTTACTAATTGAATGGTATGTTTTATGATATTTATTAGTCCATGATCGATCGATCATAACACACATATGTATGGTTAATTTATGAATAATTTACAACTAATCCAGGAATACTTACAACTTCAATGATCATTTACTACTTTTATTGGAATATTTACAACTTTAATAGATTTTTTATGAGAAAATTTACAACTTCAGTGGATTATTTATCAATTTTGTGAGAATATTTATAACTTCAATGGCTTTCCTACCACATTTATGGCAACATTTACAATTTCAATAAATCCTTTACGATATTTATGGCAATATTTAACACTTCAATGGATTGTTTACCACATTTGTGTAAATAATTACTACAGTAAATGTTTTTTTAACTATAATGAAGTTAATAATTACGAGAGTTATCAATTTTTTTTATGAGAGTTGTGAATTTTTTTTACTAATTCAATGGTATTTTTTATGATATTTACTACTCTGTGATCGATCAATAAATATGATCGATCGATCAGAACAACAAATGTGTGGTTAATTTATGAATAATTTTACAACTAATTCAAGAAAATGTACAACTTCAATGCATCATTTACCAACTTTATGGCAATAATTATGACTTCAATTGATTCTTTATGGAAATATGTACAACTTCATTGCATTGTTTACCAAATTTGTGGGAATATTTACAACTTCAATTGATTTCCTACCCCATTTATGGCAATATTTAAAAATTACTAGTTTAGAAAAGTATTTACTAATTCAATGGTATTTTTTTACCATATTTACTAGTCCATGATTGATCGATCCGAACACTCAGATGTGTGCTTAGTTTATGAATAATTTACCACTAATCCAAGATGATATACAACTACAATGGATCATTTACCACTTTGATGTAAATATTTACAACTTCAATAGATTCTTTATGGGAATATTTATAACTTCAGTGGATTGTTTATCAAATTGCAAGCAATATTTACAAGTTCAATGGTATTCCTACGACATTTATGACAATATTTAAAAATTACTAGTTTAGAAAAGTATTTACTAATTCAATGGTATTTTTTACGATATTTACTAGCCCATGATCGATCATTAAATATGATTGATTGATCCGAACACACATATGTGTGCTTAATTTATGAATAATTTACAATTAATTCAAGAAGATATACAACTTCAGTGGATCATTTACCTTTTTTATGAGAATATTTATAACTTCAATGGATTTTTTATAGGAATATTTAAAACTTCAGTGGATAGTTTACCAAATTTCTGGTAATATTTACGACTTCAATATAATTCTTACCACAGTTATGACAATATTTATAATTGCATTGGATTGTGTAAGACCCTGTACTAAAATTAAATAAGAATACTAATATCTTAAGAGTTTTCCAAATATGAATAAAATAAGGATAAAAACTTAGAATCATTGTTGAAATATTAATCATGAAGTTTGAGTTTCGAACGGATTGACTTTTGGGTCAAACTTAATTTTTTTTTGGGATGTGTTTAAGATTGATAAGGGTAACTAAATAAATATATTAATTTTTTTTATCAAAATAACATTACCATTGAATTCGGGAGGTCGGAAAACATTGGGAGAGGTAATATGAGATGTATTAGAAGTTAGGAAGTATTTTAGAAGTAAAACCAAATTGGAGTGAAATTGGGTAAAAAGGGGTGATGGACACTGCTTAGTATTTTGATCATAACTTTATATTTTGATGTCCAATTGATCTGAAATTTTGACAGGAAATAGTAGACATCTAGGGCTACAAAAGTGTATTTTATGAAAAATTTCCAATTCGACCTCTAAATGGGTCAAAACTGACCTGGAAGTCACACCAAAAATCTGTGAACAGTACGAAGGAAACCCGATTTTTTCTGAACAGAAAATATCGGGTTTTGCTCGATTTTCTTGCCCTATAAAAACCTAATGTCGTCCCTTTAGCATTCATTTCACCCCTCCAAACCCTAGGAACCATTTTAGAGGAAGAGAGGAAGATAGAAATGCCAATCAAGAGGGATTTATACCTTGTAGAAATCAAAACTTCAAATTCTTCAAGAATACATTCTCCTCCCATTTTCTTCCATTCTTGCTACCCTCTCACCCAAATCTTTTGAAACCCTAGGAGGAGAAGATTAAGAGGAAAAGAAAGGAGAGAAAGAAGGTCTTGAAGCTTGGGTCTTAGCTTGGAATCTTGATTTAAGGTAGGGAATTTTCTCTCAATCTCTCACATTGAGGCTAGATATATATATATATATATATATATATATATATATATATATATATATGTATATAGATATATGTTTCTTCACTCTCCTTCTCATATATATAATATGAAATACATGATTCTTGTTCTATTTGTAATAAATGTCATGTTTTGAACAATATGAAGGGTGGGTAACCACCAAAGCTCAATTGATTTTTTTTTTATCTTCAAAGCCCTAGTTTTCAAGAAAAGGGGATTTTCTCCTAATTTCTTCTTTGTCTTTGATTTTAAAACTTTAGTGTTGAATATTGTATAACAAAATGATATAGATTACGATCTCTTGCATATTTTCTTGGATTATTCGATTATATGACAAATGTGAAAAAAAAATTGGGGATTTTACTATATTTGGGAAATTGTTGTGAATTGTGAATATTCTTGATTTCCTCATTGTATGGTTGTTGTGATGGACTTGGATTACCTTCGAGAGATGCCGTAGAGTGTTAGAGGTTAGTCTATCCCAATGGGGGGTGAGATGGTTGCCTAATGCTCGTAGTGGATCGTTGTTGTGCTCGCGATCACTATTGTTCACATATATACCGAGGAAAAGGGTTAGTATACTAGACACCTTGGGAGGATTTCGTCAATGCCGTAGGAGACGGTACACGCCCTTCCTAAAGAGATTTGTGATTGTTGGTTGGAATTGGTGGACTAGGCATGATCGTTAGGTAGATTCACGAGAAGCAATCAACATACATGGTACGAGGATGAACCAAAAATACATGGATTCGGGAGTTGGGTCGTTCTTGCCGACGCATTGGTATGGGACAATGCTTAGGGAGAAGCCCTTCTTAAATAGCTTAAATTAGAATTTTGTTTATCGATGCTAAACTCACTTTAGTCTTTTAACTGATTATTGATATTGTTTAAACTTGAGATCTCTTTTAAAATGTCACTGTTTTCATTCCAAACCTATATATATGTTAGTTGTGAAATGAGACCGACCGTTTGCTATGTTTTTCAAACCTTGTTTGAGTTGAGAGGATTTTACTACAGAGCTTCGTGCTCACCCCCTACAAATAAAAATTTTCAGATTTCACACTTGAGGAGGAGTTAGGAGCCGAGGAGCCCACCCATTGGAAGACTCCGCTTGACGGGGATGTGGATCCCGAGGTGGACGCTTAGAGCGACACTTTTATTTTGTTCTAGACTAGATTATGCTTAGAATATCCTTTTGAACTCTAGTTCATTTCTGTTATTTCCGCTGCGTTATATTATTACATTTTGGAGATGTAAAGGCCAAGATTAGACCTATTAATTTGGGATGATAGTGTGGATATGACATATGATGAATGCAAGTTTATTTTATGATGGAAAAATGGACCCGGTGTGGTCAATAGTTATGCATATGTGGACCCGGTGTGGTCAATTGTAATATAATTGTACAGGTTGTGTTTTGGGTAGAGCTCCCCGTACAAAGGAGACTCTGCCCAAATTTTGTTAAAATATGAATGGTTGATGAATGAAACTTTCGTCGTGATGAATTTTACTTAATGCTCTCATACGGTAAATAGTTTTTAGAATGTAATGTCACCCACGGGAGTTTTTGGGGCGTTACAGATTGTTTACGACTTTGATGGTAATATTTACAACTTCAGTGAATTTTTTACTACATTTGTGTAAATAATTACTGTATTAAAGGTTTTGTTACTATAATAAAGTTAATAATTACTAGAGTTATCGATTTGTTTTTATGAGAATTGTGAATATTTTTTAAGAGAGTTATACTTAATTTGTAAATAATTTACAAGTAATTGAAGAATATATACCAGTTTTGTGGACAAAATTACTAGAGGAGAGCAGTATTTATTAATTGAATGGTATAATTTATGATATTTACTAATCCGTGATCAATCATTTAATATGATTGATCGATCAGAACATACAGATGTGTGGTTAATTTATGAATAATTTACAACTAATCCAAGAAGATATACAACTTTAATAAATCATTTACCACTTTCATGGGACTATTTACAACTTCAATAGATTCTTTATGGGAATATTTACAATTTCATTGGATTGTTTACCAAATTTGTGGGAATATTTACAACTTTAATGGATTTTATACCACATTTATGGTATTATTTACAAATGCAATGGAATCTTTACGAATATGGAATAACATGGTCGATCAATATATATTTTTGATCATTCGAATTCAGTTGCTAATTTGATCGATCAATCATTTCTCCCCAATACCTGTATTACAGTGGATTCTTTATGAATCTGGAATAACATGATCGATCAATATATAGTTTTGATCGATCGAATTCAGTTACTAATTTGATTGATCAAATAGGTTAACGATCGATCTTTTCTCCCCAGTATTTTTATTACTTCTGAATCACTTTTAAAATCTGGAATAATATGATCGATATTTTGTGATTGATCAAATACACTTACTACTTACTGATCTATCAATTTTTTACACGATCGATCTATTGTTGTATTAATTGGTCACATACTGAAAGTTAGGGATCGATCAATTAGTGATTGGATCGATCATTAACATTTTGCAACTTCATGAGCAATCATTTATTTTGCGATAGATCAATGTAGAGGTGCTGTTGTAGCAGAAGAATGGTTGTTCAATCCCCTCATATTAGCGATATAAATGTGGTAGTCTGAAACTATTCGATCGATCATGTATTAGTTTGATCGATCATTTTTTTTTGCCAGGCAGATCCAAGTGACGTCGTTTAGTGTTTTATTCCATACCAACCAATCATGTTGTGACAACTAGCTACATCAGTTCCCTCCTATTTTCTTTTAATCCCACCAAAAACCATTATCCGGCTCCCTCCATCTTCTTAACCATGAGCTCATTGGTCTCCTCTTTCTATCTTCCAAAAAATCACCTCTCCCTTATTCATCCGATTCCATCTTCTTTGTTCCGAATTCAGTGCCTCCCTCTGCATCACAATCCTTTTATTCCTTGCAATATGGGTTAAGTATCCCCTTTCATTATTCATAAATAAGTTTGTTTTGGTCTACATAGAAGTGTGTACACTCCTTCTCATTTGTCTTAGTATCAACTTGTTGTATGATTAACGACCAAGAGGAGATACATAATAAGATATCATAAAATTAAGTTTTAATATATGAAATATTATTTTTTATAAATGGTATGTTTTCAGTGTTTGACATCTCAGTGTGTGTCATACTTGCAAACATTTACATACTGGTATTGATGTTATAGTTGTGAATGAATGTGTTGGGGAGTGAGTGTGTTTGAGAAGGATTTCTGAATGGTTTAGAGAAGTGTATGTGTATATACTTGTTTATTTGACCTATAGACCATGTGTTATTTGCAGGGTAGTAGCAAGCCCTTGGACTTGGGAAGTCCAATTTGACGATATTTCTAATGTAAGATATGATTATATTGTTGAATATATTTCAGATGCATCACATTGCATACTTCATATTATGGTACATATTCCAGGGGAAAGAAGAGGTCCCAGGAGTCAAATTCGGAAGGCTTGAAAGCACAACGTCCATCTGGTGTATGACTATTTTTCTAGTATGAAAATTTTGTGTATTGTAGTGTCAAATTATTTGTGGTTAATGTTTATTTGATAATGTACCCATTTGTTGTACTTCCATCATAGTAAGGAACAAATGGAGAATATCAAAGAAAACGCTGATAAAAAAAGTCACACGCGAGATATAATTTGTGTTACAAATAGCGAGTATTGTTTGGAATAGTGAAATTAACAATGTCTTCCAATTGAACTTGTACTGATAAGGTGATTAAACAACTGGCTAACCAATGGAGGATGATGGCAGATAGTGAGTAATAGAAATACAGAGAAATGTCTATATATGTGAAGAGTGAATATGATCGTGTGAAAGATAATTCTAGGGAAATGACAGTACGGGTAAATATACAATGTCGATGTTAATTTTTATGTGCATGGTTTACATTTACTGCACCTCTCCAACTAGGGATGTCAGTGGACCGAAGCGGGGGCGGGGAGTGTAATTTTTATCCCTGTACCCGCTTAAAAAAACTCTGTCCATCTCCATTAACGGGTATAATTTTCATCCCCATCCGCGTCCACGGATAAATTTTTAATCCTCGTCCCCATCCTCGTTTCCCCATACTCGCTTAAGCTGAAGCCCAATCCCAAGTAACATAATACAAAATTCTAAATAAATCTAATATTTTAAATAATCCAACAACATTCTAAATAATCTAGTGAATAATCTAGATTACAAAATGTAAAAGCCAAAACAATATAGTATTCTGTTTAAAGTGTCAATGGACCACAAAAAGAGAAACTGAAGTATTAGAGAGAAAGAAAGAAAAGAAAAATAAAATTAAACTAAGAAAACGATAGCACTACACTTGAAGTTTCCTAGAAAAATTTTTATTATTACAATTCATATTACAACCATAAAGTGTTAAAAGATGAAAATTTAAAATTTCGCTAATTCAATAATTCTCCCAATTTCTTAGTTCACTCTAGCAGAGAAACTCATCAACCTCCATTCACAATATTTCTATCCACAATGAAATGCAAAGCTATCTTACTCTCTCTTATCTGTTTTCAGAGCATGATCAATCTAAACTTCTAACAGTTTCAATCAGTGAACACAAATAAGAAAAAAAAATAATCAGGAAAAAAAGTTGATAAGATTACCACATAGCAATGTCACTTGTTAGTTTGATTACCATATTTCTAGATTAATAGTTACAATAAATATGTTTAGTTAAGGCTTGCGAGTATATATATATATATAACGGGTAGCGGGGGCAAGGAGGGGCGGGGCGGAGGTAAGGGTAAGTCCATCCCCGCCTTCATCCCCGTACAGGTTTGTACGGGTATTCCCATATACGTCTACCGTCCAATATGTATAGTCCATCCCCGGTCCAAACGAAGCGGGTTTGGACGAATACCCGTTTTTTTCCGGTCCACTGCCATCCCTATCTCCAACTGACTTTTTGTAACACCCCGCATTTTCTTTTATATATGTATATAGATATATAGTAAATAATTGTTGTAAAAATGGGGGATATGTGTAGTGATGTGTGTTTGAATTTGGTAGAATGAAAAAGTGATGAACAGTGCACTGGCTGTAACATCAAGCTCGATTTCGACCTTGATGCAGTCCATATCTCTCAAAACTTAAAACATGAAATTTGTAGAGCTCTCTCTTAGGATTCCATATCACCTTGAATCATCTCAATCGGAACTAGGAGGAAGGAGTTATGTCCATATTACGAAGTAGTGTCTACACTGTCCAAAAATCTGTCCGGCAGACTACCTTTCGCTATTTTCATCATAACTCTTTATTGGAAAGTCCGAATTGTGTACCGTTATTTTTGTTAGAACCCTAACTCGTATATCTTTCCAACCATATAGGTTACACCTCGTAGAAATACCTGAGTCAAATCAGTTTATTCTATGAAGTTGACCAAAAATCTGCACAATGGTGCTCCTTGGATAGTAAAGGGTTGTGCTTTCTTATTAGACCTTGAAGGTGTAAAACCCCATATGTTTACATTAATATATTAATGTACTTGTTTAGTGATTCTTCTATATGTAATGACTTAAGAATAAACCATATATATATTAAAATCGTAAGGATATCACCTATAGTAGTTCGAAGGAATAAAATAGAAATTTTAATGTTCCAAGTGTGAATTTATTTTAGTTTTGAAATAAATCATAAAAAGCAATGTTTTTAGGTTAAAATAACATTAAAAATGAATCGGAACGTCGAAAAACCTTAGGGTAGTCGTATGGATCAAATTGGAGATTTATAGTGGCAAAACTGTAATTTTGAAAAAAAACTCAAAATTCAGCCATGAACAGTGATTTGCGCGGACTGCTGTGTTTAAAACACAGAAATCCAGCCAATTTCTTCCATTTTTTCTCACATCTCTCACCCCCAAACCCCTTAGCACCCTTGGGGAAGATAGAGGAAAGGAGAAAAGGGAGAAAGCAGGTCATTAGAGCTTGAGTTTTTGGTTTGAAACTTTGATTCAAGGTAGGGGTTTTTCTTCCATGCTTGTCCATTGAGGCTAAGGCTAAAATATATATATGTTTTGACTCATACTTGTATGTATTTGCTAGGAATTCCTTGTTTCTTGGTTTTCTTGCAATTATGACATGTCTTAAACAAAGTTAGGATTGATTACCCATGAAACTTCTTTTATAGCTTTAAAACCCTAGTTTTTGGGGAAATATGAATTCTCTTTCTACATTTGCTCAAGCTTGGTTTTGAGAACTTTAGTGCTTTGTGTGAGTAATGAAAATGATGTGGTGGTGATCTCTTGTATTTTTCTTAATTGATTATTGGATTGTCGCATGATAAAATTTGGGGATTTTGATAATGGTTGCTTGTTGAGGGCAATTTGTGGATTTTATCTTGTATGTGATTGTTGGTATGAAAAGAGGATAATTATGAACCGAGGTTACTCGTAAGTATGCGGTTAAGTGTGGAATACTTGAAGGGGGGTAGAAGTTACTTGTAAGTATGCTACCTACCAAAAGAGGATATTTATGAACCGAAGTTATTTGTAAGTATGCGGTTATGTGTGGGAGACTTCAAGGGGGGTAGAGGTTACTTGTAAGTATGCTACCTACCTAAAAGGACATCTAACGACCGTGGTTACTTGTAAGTATGCGGTTATGGGAAACAAAGACTTGAAGGGGGTGGAGTTTACTTTTAAGTATGCCACCTACCAAAAGAAATATAATAATCGATGGTGGAATAAGCGTTCCTTTTTGTATTATGGTGTTACTATTGCATTTCCCACAAGAGCTTGTGGAGGTATGAGACTCTACAAGAACTTGTTGGAAATGGTTATGGTTGCTCATTGTGACTTGGGTTTACTGTTCATTTAAATTATTGCGAATGTTTAAACTTGAGATCTGTTTCAAATGTCACGGTTTTACTTCAAATGTTATATGATATTTTGGAAAATAAGACCGAACTGTTTTACTTGTTTTCTAAACCTTGTATGAGTATGGAAGGAATGTTGCTACAAAGCTTAGTGCTCATCCCCTACAAATAATATCTTTTCAGATTTCGTCTATGAGGAGGAGTTACAAGTAGATGAACCAGTGCATGGGGAAGCTCCCCTAGAGGGGAACGGGGGTCCTGAACTGGATGCCTAGAGTTATATTTCTTTTGTACTAGACTAGAGAGTTTATTTTGAAACCATGTAAAGTCTAGTATTTTGTTATTTCACTGCAAGTGTAATTTAATTCTTTTGGAAATATATTTGTCATACTTGGCCTATTCTTTTGGGATGACATTGTGGATATGACATATGATGAATGAAAGTTTATTTTATGATGGATAAATAGACCCGGTGTGGTCAATAGTTATGCATATGTGGACCCGGTGTGGTCAATTGTAATATAATTGTACAGGTTGTGTTTTGGGTAAAGCTCCCCGTACAAAGGAGACTCTGCCCAAATTTTGTTAAAATATGAATGGTTGATGAATGAACTTTCGTCGTGATGAATTTACGTAATGCTCTCATGGGGTGAATGATTTTTAGAATGTAATGTCACCCAAGGGGGTTTTTGGGGCGTTACACTTTTCTGTCTATGTTTTAATGAATTATCAAAGGGGACGCTTGGTACAAGGTGTTCGCCTGGGAAAATTGTAAAAATGATACAAATGTTATGTGATGAGCAGAAAGCTATCATAAAAGAACTTGGTTTTGGGGGGATATTGAGTCTCACATGTGGGTAACTGAAGCGGGGTTTATATGCATGGTTGAATGAATGATTTGACACTATGTCATTGACATTAAATGTCTACGGTGAAGCTATTCAGTTATCAGCCATGGATGTAGAATGTGTCGTGGGTTTGAGAAACGAAGGGTTGGACGTGGAGACTATTGGGCCCAGTGAAAAAATTCATAACATTTGGAATTCATTGTTCAATGTAGTTAAGGATATCCCGTTGAGACAAGTGAATGAGAAACTTTGTGCACTTAAAGTGGCTTCGGATGAGTTTAGGATATATTTTGTGCTATTTCTTATTGGACATCTTCTATACCCAACCATGTGTACTTCAATCAGCAGTGGGTATCTTCAGACTGTCGTAGACATTCCTTCTATAGGAAAGAGAAATTGGACAAAATTTGTATTTAATGGTATGGTTGAAGGGGTACGAAAATATCAAACACGTGATCAGAAAAATGGTAGTAGATGTTTGCTTGTTCTTATGGTAAGACATCAATTTATTTTTTTAGTATTTTTATGTTGTGCTTGTTTCACAATACTATTACTGAATTACCTATTTTAATTTCTTAATGTAGATTGTATATCTAGAGCGGGTCACACCCAAAGGGGTGTTTGTTAAACAACCGTCTTGTAGGAGCAACCCTCGAATTGTTGCATGGGGGGATGAGGAAATCAAGAACATGTTATCATGTTGAATAAGTCCAAACGACTAGCATGTGAAGATGTTACTTGCAAAGTTTTTGACGACACCGTGAATAGACCCCCAGAAGTTGCTACAGTAAACTTTAGTAAACGATCAACACATGAAGTGAAACAAACTATTTTGACATCAGATGAAAAACCACTAATGCGTATATACCATGGTACTGAAATAACATTGAGTTATAATAGTTTTTGACACGTGATGAATTGTGGTGCAGGAATGGGAGACTAAAATGTGTAGGATGGAGAATGCAATTGTTAACCTAATTGGCATGGTGGACTCAATGGTTAGCATGATGCAAATGTTCATGGGTGGATCGTTTCCTAAACCATCAAATTACCAAGAGATAGACAATGATACTGTTGTTGGAGAAGTTTATGAGAAAAAAAATTAAAATTGACTTGAATGAAAATGTAAATGTCAATTCTTGTAATAAAGTGGATATGGACTACCGGATTTGGACACCCATTGCCGCTGTCTCCACCCCACCACCAAAACCATTCCAGGAGTCATGGAGACGGTCATTGAATACTGGCAATGAGGGTTACAAATAGAATAATATTGGTGACATGCAAGAGGCTTCTTACTCATGCACCCAAACATCGTTCCCACCAATGTAGCTAAGAAGAGATTCTAAACGGAAGCTAAGCAAATATGTGATTTCACCGTATGAACAGCCAAATGTATAACATACATCAAACTTGCTGTATTAATTACATTATACATTATCCTCAGTTATATTTTACTCCCTTCAACTACAACATTGTTGGGCGAAGAAGGATGATAACAAAGAGGGCAAGGGGGAGATGAATAATCCCCCATATCATTTTCAACCAAGGGACAATTCCATGCATAAACATTTAATGCATAAGGTTATCACAACATTTATTATTATCCATTTTTTTTTACATGTGTATGTTCAATTTCTCCTTACACAGGGCGGTTACAACATGAATTGTTATGACAATTAGGCATCGATCAATGTGTACAAGACTTCGCACAATCTTGCTAACAAAATGAAATTGTCTTGTAATAGTGCATCAATTGCTGAAATTCATAAGATTTGATTTTTGCCATTGTTGGTTATATGACAAACTTGAATGGTAGTTTAATGTCACAGATTGGGTAAATAGATTTCAAATTCTACTTTGGGTATTCCACAGCATATTGAGGAATATGAAAATGTAGAAATACTTTATCCTGAAGATAAGCAATTGATTTTGAATTACATATTTGACAAGAAGCTTGACATAAGGTATCTTTATTTTAAATGTAACCATTGACACATTTTAAAATATGTATTAATATGTGATTGAAAATATTTGTATGCTTATTTTTTGTGTGTAATATTTAAATTTATTTTTTTTTTAAAAAAAATAGAGAGATTTTAATTAGGTTTGAACATGACCATTCTGGATGCCATTCCCTCATGACACTATTACCTAAGCAATGGTTAATTGATTCGGTTGATTAATTTGGGTTTTTTTATCCATATGTCGTTACCATAACTTGTACCAATTGCATTTTACTTTGGTATTTTCCTATGACAATAATAGGTTGTGAACTTAGCTCACAATTTGTTATCTAATGAAGATAAGACAAATCCAATAACCGGGTTAGAGAGGTGGTACCTACCCACATGGTTCTCGGTAATAAAATTTCGTTTATTTGTAGCACCTAATTTATTTTTAAACAAAATTACATAATATTTTTTGATTTTAATTTTGTTTGTTGTATTCAACAACAGGCACTGTGAATGGGAAGTACCTAAAAGATTTTACATACTATGACAAGGTGAGGATTAACCATATAGTTAATCCATTTTGATTTCAAAGACCTAACACTAGTTAAATTGATCCACGCTTATCAACAATGTTTGCTTGTGTAAACAATTTTAGTGTACCCATACCCATTGCATTCATGGGGTACATAAAAACTGTTATTCTGCTGAAATTCTGTAAGACCCTGTACAAAAAATTAAATAAGAATACTAATATCTTAAGAGTTTTCCAAATATGAATAAAATGAGGATAAAAACTTAGAATCATTGTTGAAATATTAATCATGAAGTTTGAGTTTCGAACGGATTGACTTTTGGGTCAAACTTAATTTTTTTTTTGGATGTGTTTAAGATTAATAAGGGTAACTAAATAAATATATTAATTTTTTTTATCAAAATAACATTACCATTGAATTCGGGAGGTCGGAAAACATTGGGAGAGGTAATATGGGATGTATTAGAAGTTAGGAAGTATTTTAGAAGTAAAACCAAATTGGAGTGAAATTGGGTAAAAAGGAGTGATGGACACTGCTTAGTATTTTGATCATAACTTTATATTTTGATGTCCAATTGATCTGAAATTTTGACAGGAAATAGTAGACATCTAGGGCTACAAAAGTGTATTTCATGAAAAATTTCCAATTCGACCTCTAAATGGGTCAAAACTGACCTGGAAGTCGCACCAAAAATCTGTGAACAGTACGAAAGAAACCCGATTTTTCTGAACAGAAAATATCGGGTTTTGCTCGATTTTCTTGCCCTATAAAAACCTAATGTCGTCCCTTTAGCATTCATTTCACCCCTCCAAACCCTAGGAACCATTTTAGAGGAAGAGAGGAAGATAGAAATACCAATCAAGAGGGATTTATACCTGGTAGAAATCAAAACTTCAAATTCTTATTCTCCTCCCATTTTCTTCCATTCTTGCTACCCTCTCACCCAAATCTTTTGAAACCCTAGGAGGAGAAGATTAAGAGGAAAAGAAAGGAGAACAAGAAGGTCTTGATTTAAGGTAGGGGATTTTCTCTCAATCTCTCACATTGAAGCTAGATATATATATATATATATATATATATATATATATATATGTATATAGATATATGTTTCTTCACTCTCCTTCTCATATATATAATATGAAATACATGATTCTTGTTCTATTTGTAATAAATGTCATGTTTTGAACAATATGAAGGGTGGGTAACCACCAAAGCTCTATTGATTTTTTTTTTTATCTTCAAAGTCCTAGTTTTCAAGAAAATGGGATTTTCTCCTAATTTCTTCTTTGTCTTTGATTTTAAAACTTTAGTGTTGAATATTGTATAACAAAATGATATAAATTACGATCTCTTGCATATTTTCTTGGATTATTCGATTATATGACAAATGTGAAAACAAAATTGGAGATTTTACTATATTTGGAAAATGGTTGTGAATTGTGAATATTTTTGATTTCCTCATTGTATGGTTGTTGTGATGGACTTGGATTACCTTCGAGAGATGCCGTAGAGTGTTAGAGGTTAGTCTATCCCAATGGGGGGTGATATAGTTGCCTAATGCTCGTAGTGGATCGTTGTTGTGCTCGCGATCACTATTGTTCATATATACACCGAGGAAAAGGGTTAGTATACTAGACACCTTGGGAGGATTTCGTCAATGCCGTAGGAGACGGTACACGCCCTTCCTAAAGAGATTTGTGATTGTTGGTTGGAATTGGTGGACTAGGCATGATCGTTAGGTAGATTCACGAGAAGCAATCAACATACATGATACGGGGATGAACCAAAAATACATGGAATCGGGAGTTGGGTCGTTCTTGCCGATGCATTGGTATGGGACAATGCTTAGGGAGAAACCCTTCTTAAATAGCTTAAATTAGAATTTTGTTTATCGATGCTAAACTCACTTTAGTCTTTTAACTGATTATTGCAATTGTTTAAACTTGAGATCTCTTTTAAAATGTCACTGTTTTCATTCCAAACCTATATATATGTTAGTTGTGAAATGAGACCGACCGTTTGCTATGTTTTTCAAACCTTGTTTGAGTTGAGAGGATTTTGCTACAGAGCTTCGTGCTCACCCCCTACAAATAAAATTTTTTCAGATTTCACACTTGAGGAGGAGTTAGGAGCCGAGGAGCCCACCCATTGGAAGACTCCGCTTGACGGGGATGTGGATCCCGAGGTGGACGTTTAGAGCAACACTTTTATTTTGTTCTAGAC
This sequence comes from Ilex paraguariensis, assembly GCA_963454935.2. Taxonomy (NCBI): domain Eukaryota; kingdom Viridiplantae; phylum Streptophyta; class Magnoliopsida; order Aquifoliales; family Aquifoliaceae; genus Ilex; species Ilex paraguariensis. The sequence continues at coordinate 34,918 of CAUOFW020001827.1, read as the reverse complement.
TAGATTATGCTTAGAATATCCTTTTGAACTCTAGTTCATTTCTGTTATTTCCGCTGCGTTATATTATTACATTTTGGAGATGTAAAGGCCAAGATTAGACCTATTAATTTGGGATGATAGTGTGGATATGACATATGATGAATGCAAGTCTATTTTATGATGAAAAAATGGACCCAGTGTGGTCAATTGTAATATAATTGTACAGGTTGTGTTTTGGGTAGAGCTCCCCGTACAAAGGAGACTCTGCCCAAATTTTGTTAAAATATGAATGGTTGATGAATGAAACTTTCGTCGTGATGAATTTTACTTAATGCTCTCATACGGTAAATGATTTTTAGAATGTAATGTCACCCACGGGGGTTACAAATTCAATCTCACTATGCTTCAAAATCTTGAAAATTAATATTGAAAATGGAAGACTTGACCTACAATCCTCGATACTAGATACTTCACGAACATGGTTGAATATGTAAAGGGGTAGATCAATAATAACCCCACGTTCAGCAATAGCATATAATAGTTGTGTCGTATCATATCCAATCTCAGCAGTATGCCCCCTCGGATGTATATTACATACAACAATTCGGTTTATCATCCTATACGTTGGAGTAAGGTAAATTTGAGCAATTTTGCAATTTTCATTCTCTCAAGGGACACTCCCAATACAAATACGTCGAATAACCCTTGCCATTTTTGGAGCCTGCTCCTTACTTGAATATGGAAAGATAATGGAATTCTCAGGAATGTCTGGTCTATCAATTTTTAATATATTTGAAATAAGATCAGCCAAAACAGTGATGGATATCTTCTTAACCATTGTCTTAAATGTTAGCTCATTCTCCTTGTAGTCATGAACATTTACATAAAAATACTTAACCAGTTCAACATATGTTTTATCTTCCATATTCACATCAAACAGAGGTTCCCATTTCTGAGCCCTAAATATTTCAAGGCAATCCACACTGCCTACTAACTCATCAAGGTAAACACCACGCTCAATTAACAGAGGACGTTTAACAATAAATGTATCATACCTCTTATTAGCATCTTTATCCACAAAGAGTTTGGCATTGCCAGAACTTCCCCCAACAACCACCTTCTTCCGTTTCTTCGTCTCGTCGCCTGACATCAACAAAGCTCCAATGTGTGACTTTCACTCTTCTCTGAATGAAGATTCACAATGGAAAGTAGTTTGTGTACCTGATCGATAGATGAAAGAGCTTTGGGGTGGTGGGCGATTTAGGGTTTATGGAATTGAGAGATTTTGAATGGGTTTTGTCAGATTTGGAATGAATTTTGAATGGGTTTTGTCGGATTTGGAACGGATTTAGGGGTAATTTTGTGGGATTTGGGGATTTATTTGGGTATCATCTGATGTTTATTTACTACAATGCCTCTCTTACAACATTTCAATTTATAACTCTTTGTGGGCATTTAAGTAAATACATCATACCTGATCTATCATATTTAGTTTCGATCGATCACAATCCCACTGCCCCTTCAACTTCACCATATGTAACTCCATGATCGATTAGATGTCCCCGGTATTTATGATCTATAATAATATGATTGATCACTATAAAATTTTGATCGATTGACTTAACTTACTACTTACTTATCTATGAGTAGGTTTAAACTATCGATCAAATCTCCCCAGTATTTTTTTTACTTCTGATTCACATTAAAAATCTACAACAATTTGATCGATCAAATATTGTTTCGATTGATCAAATTTTTTAACGATTGATCTTTCCTCTTCAGTGCTTTTATTACTTCTGATTCAGTTCTCAATTATGCAACAATATGATTGATCAATATGTATTTTTTGATCAATCAAATACACTTATTACTTAATGATCTATCATATTTTTACACGATCAATCAAATCCACACAGTACTTTTATTACTTCTGATTCAAACTACAGACCTGTCCCAATATGATCGATCATCATATAAGTTTGATCGATCAAATTCAATACTTTTCTTTTTCCCTTTTTCACTTCACCTTACCACATCTGATCGATCATATATTTATTCGATCGATCAATATTTAATGATCGATCATATATTAGACTGATCGATCCATTACGTTGACTACAAGTATATTATCTTCGTAAATTTATCCACTATGGTTGGAAATATATATTTAGTTTTGTACCTATCCCAATTAATTTTGTACATTTCTTACTGATATAGTACATATTCCATTGCCTTTGTAGTTTGTTCCACTAATTTTCAAAATTTCTTACTCTTGTTTTAATTATACCATTCATTTTGTAATTTTTTCATTAATATTGTTAATCTCAAAATGATTTGTAAAAACACCTTATTGAGCTAAATAAGATCGATCATTCATATTCGTGATCGGTCAAATTATATATATATATTTTTTCCCAAAATTTCCTTTTTCTTACACCACTCCGTACCACATATTGATCGATCATATATTTGTTCGATTGATCAATATATAATGATCGATCATATGTTATATTGATCGTTCTATTACGTTAACTACAACTATAATATCCTCGTAAATTTATCCACAATGCTTGTAAATAAATATTTACAATTGTACCTAATGAGGGTGGAATTTTGAGCATAGGCCGCCATGATTACAGGCCAAAGAATCCCACGGCCCAAAAAGAATATCCTGGATTAGCCCAGTAGAGGAAAACCCAGTGGGGATCAGAAAGACGATGGCTTAGCCTAGGCCCAGTCAAGCGCCAGCCTAATGATAGCCCAAGAAAGAAATGGACCATTCGTCCCTAAACAACCCCGCCATGCCACGCGTCCAAGGGACAAGGGGACCATCTCTGAAACATGCGGCAACTGCGTATTCCTGGACATAGAGGATGGTGGAGCTTAAGGTCCCAGAGATTGACGGGATACTAGGGCAACGACGGAGAAGGCTTATATAAAGAGCAATGCCTTACCAGAGAAAAAAGAGACTTCTCCTAGCCAGATAAAAACTCTGTGAACAAACCCCCACTCCCTGTAAACAGCCTAGAGCCTGTAACTTGATTGTATTTAACAGAAACTCAATACACAACAACGAGGAACAAGAGACTCCATTGATAGTGGACGTAGCCTTAGTCTATCGGCTAAGGTGAACCACTTACATTCTTTGTCTAATTGTTCGTGATAGATTAATCCATAGGCTACAAAACCTGTTCAGAACATCGCCCTATCATAGTTGGACTTGGGCCTTAAATTTCGAGCACCATCAGTTGACGCCGTCTATGGGAAACGTTTTCATCTACTTGATGGTTTCAACTTAGAACATGAGTAAAGCTCCAGCCAATCCCCAGGTCCAACAAAACCAGCCAGAAAACTTCCATGTCCCAAAAGTAGACGTCGAGGATCATCCTTTAATGGCAAACCTCCCACCGCTCAATGAACTAGAAACTTACCATCGAACTACGATACAACTGATGAAGCAGAACCAGGAGTTGATGGAATGAATATAGACACATTAGCTCCCTCGGTTCCCACCAGCTCGACAAGAACCTCCTCCACCCCAAGCCGAACACGACGTCCCTCTTCAGGAGCGCCAAGCTCTCCCAAATGGAATAATAGAACTCCATGAGCACAGCCATTCTAGAGACAACCATCGGAGAGGTCGCTTGGAAGTGGGCGACGAAGACGAGGCCCACAGTAGGGCCAGGGCCATTTATCGAGAAGATAGAGCTCATCCCTTTCAAGATGCCATGTATCCTTTGTTGGAACAAAAATTTCGCGATCTCCAACGAGAAGTGAGCCACATGAAAGAGGCAGTTTAGGGAAGGACTCCCGACACTATAGATGCCCTGGTCCAGCAAACTGAGTCACCATTTGCCCCCGAGGTCCTCCATTTTTCCCTTCCCCAAAAGTTTTGAATGTCGTTGATAGAAGCGTTCCACAGAACCAAGGACCTTGTCGATCACTTGAACTCCTACAAAAACCAAATGGAGCTTCAGGATTATCAAGACCCAATCTGATGTCGGGCTTTCGCCATCACCCTCAAAGGATCGGCAATAGCCTGGTTCAACAGGCTGCAGCCCGCATCAATTTCCTCCTTCAGGGAATTATCCATACAGTTTGTATCCTACTTTATAGGGGCAAGAACGTATAGAAAGTTGTCCTACCATTTATTAAGTGTCAAACAGGGACCCACTGAGTCCCTTTGGAGCTACGTTCAACACTTCCACCAAGAGTGTCTGAAAGTGGAAAGAATGGACGACAAATTCGCTTTGACCACCTTCATGTCTGGGCTAGGGATTCAATCCAAGGATCTCCTCTTTTTGATAACAGAGAACCCTCAGGCAACCATGACCAAGGTGTTGGCGAAAGATGAGAAATATATCAATAGCGAAGAGGCCCTTCGCTTGAAAGGGGGCTCGACGCTAGTAGAAGGTGATAAAAAAAAGAGGGACCGTAGTCCCAAAAAAGAAAGGAAGTATGAGCGATCCTTAGGAAGGGACTGATCCCCAAGGAGGGGAAAAGAATCTCCACCCAAGAGGAGAGGCAACGTCCGAGACCGCCTAGGACCTCTTCCACAAGAGCTGCAGCCCCGATTTGTCCCAGCGCAGCTACCGCCATTGGTCATGTCCATTGCACAGGTCTTCCACGAGGTTCAGAACAAAAAGTTTATACAGTGGCCGCCTAGAATGAAATCGGACCCGAAAAAGAGAGACGCCTCCATATACTGTGAATACCACAAGGACACAAGCCATAAAACTAATGATTTTATCCAGCTTAAGAAGGAGATTGAGTTCCTAATCCAGATGGGACACCTACGCCACTACATGGCAGATGAAGGAAGAGCCCAGAACGACCAGGGACGGGGGACCAAAGCGGTTGGTGAGCCCCCTCAACAACACCAACAAGCGCATGGTGAGATTTACGTAATCTTGGGTGGGTTTGCCAGAGGAGGCGAATCCAGCTCAACACGAAGAGCACATGCTCGGAAGGCACGTTCAGAAGATCACCTTGAAGTCCACGTCGTACAAAAAGATACCACGTCAAGAAATGGAGATCACTTTCTCAGATGCGAACCTCAGAGAATGCCAACACCCACATGACAACCCCCTGGTTATAAGGCGATCGTCGCCAACAAAATCGTACACCAGGTGCTCGTCGACAACGGAAGCTCCGCGGATATCATTTTCTTATCGACTTTCGACCAATTGGGCATAAAAAGGTCAAAACTCGAACCCGTGAAATCCCACCTACTAGGTTTCTCGGGCGAGAAGGTCCTGCCAATTGGGTCCATCCAGCTCATCCTCACCATCAGGGAACAGCCCTGTAAGGCTACAACCATTGTTCGATTCCTGGTAGTAGACGCTCCATCCGCTTACAACATTCTGTTGGGAAGGCCATCCTTTAACTCCATCAAAGCAGTACCTTCGACATATCATTTGGTGATGAAGTTTCCCATGGAGAATGGGGTCGGCATGGTCAGGGGGAACCAACGCCTGACCAGAGAATGCTATGTTGAATCAATGAAACAAAGGGAGGTGGAATCGGTCCAATTAGAGGACCTGGACATGAGAGACGAATTAGACACTAGGCCTACCCCTACGGAGCAGTTGGAGCCCGTACATTGGGACGAAGATCTAGGGCACGTGGTCTTCATAGGTTCGATGTTGCTCCCGCCTATTAAGGAGAAGCTCATCTCGTTCCTAAAGGAAAATGCTGATACTTTCGCCTGGAAACAAGAGGATATGGAGGGAATAGACCCCGCAGTGATCGTACACCGATTGAGTGTTGATCCGAGCTGCAAACCCATCAAACAGAAAAGAAGAAGCTTCGTGCCAGAAAGACAAAAAGTTATTAACGAGAAGGTGACAAAACTACTGCAGGCCAAAGTCATCAAGGAAGTTGTTTACCCGACTTGGTTGGTCAACGTCGTGCTCATAAGAAATGTAAACAACAAATGACGACTCTGTATCGACTTACCAACCAGAATCGGGCGTACCCCAAGGACAGTTTCCATTTACCTCAAATAGATCTGATCGTCGACATCACTGCCACCCATGAGCTCCTTAGCTTCATGGACGCCTTTTCAGGCTACAATCAAATCAAAATGGACCCCAACGACCAAGAGAAGACATCGTTCATTACAGAACAGGGGGTATATTGCTACCAAGTGATGCCTTTCGACTTAAAGAACGCTAGAGCTACCTATCAGAGGTTAATCAACAGAATGTTCTGGGAAAAGCTCGGCCTGACCCTGGAAGTCTACACAGATGACATGCTGGTAAAATCACTTAAGGACGAATCTCATATCCACCACCTCAGGGAGTCTTTTGAGATTATGCACCAGTACAGAATGAAGTTGAACCCGACAAAATGCACCTTTGGGGTATCGACAGGAAATTTCCTAGGTTTTATAGTCAACAACAGAGGTATCGAAGCGAACCCTGAAAAGGTTAAGACCGTCCTCAATATGAAACCCCCTACCAACACCAGAGAAACACAACGTCTAACCGGGAGAATAACGGCACTCAACCGTTTCGTCTCGCGGTCAAGTGATAAATGCCGACCTTTCTTCAAGGTTCTAAAGGCAGTTTTCTAGTGGGATGAGAAATGCGACGAGGCCTTCTGAGCCCTTAAAGCTTACTTGGCCTCCCCACTCGTGCTGGTGAGTCCTAAAGAATGAGAAGTCATGACCCTCTACTTAGCCGTATCAGAATTCTCGATCAGTGTCACTCTAGTAAAGGACAAAGAGAGGATCCAACAGCCAGTCTATTTCTGCAACAAGGCCCTCTGAGGAGTCGAAGAGAGGTACCCGAAGATGGAGAAGCTCGTGCTAGCTCTCCTAATGGTGGCCCGAAGACTAAGGCCGTACTTCTAGGCACACACTATCGAGGTCCTGACGGACCAGTCAATGAGGTAGGTCCTGCATAAATCGGAGGTCTCGAGAAGACTCATCAAATGAACGATGGAGCTTAGCAAATTTGACATCAAGTTCAAGCCCAAAACCGCGATTAAAGGGCAAGTCCTGGCTGACTTTTTGGCCAAGTTTACCGCACCGCCTGAAGAGAACATTGAAGACCGTGACGACTTCCCCGATGTACTGACTTGGAAGCTGTATGTAGATGGGGGGCCTCAAATGCCCAAGTATGTGGAGCATGTCTCATCCTTACTCCCCAGAAGGTTACGACCAAGAGTACGCCCTAAGATTTAATTTTCAGGCGTCCAACAACGAGGCAGAATATGAAGCACTCATAGTTGGCTTAAACCTGACTCTATCAATGGAAGCACAGTAGATCATGATCTATAGTGACTCGCAACTTGTGGTAAGACAAGTCGAGGGAAAGTACGCTGTCGGAGACGAGAAAATGACGCTCTACATGACCGAAGTGCGGAGGCTCCTAAGAAAGTTTGTATTAGCCGAGCTGGTCCAAGTTGCCCGAGAGGCCAATTGTCGGGCTGACGCCCTGGCCAAACTAACCACTACCGACAAGCATGGCCTACCCGGGCAGAAGCCCGTTGAGACACTGACCCAGCCCAGCGTATGGCTCGACGTCGAGCTAAATGGAGAAATTCAGGCCCTCCCAATTGAAGGGGACGCTTCTTGGATAGACCCTATTAGGTCATTCCTGCTAGACGGAGCACTACCCGATGACCCAAAGGAAGCAGCGAGGCTGAGATATAGAGCAGCAAGGTTCACGCTGGTCAGAGGTAACTTGTACAAAAGAGATTTTTCGTTTTCACTAATGAAATGCTTGTCTGAACCTGAAGCAGATTACATCCTGAGAGAAATACAGGAAGGGATGTGCGGAAAACCATATTGGAGTAAGGACATTGACAAATAAGGCACTACGACAAGGTTACTTTTGGCCAACCATGTCTAATGATGCCAAGGAGATAGTAAAGAAATGCCAAACTTGTCAGATTCATGACAATTTATTGCACTGCCCACTAGAGCAACTCACCCCCGTGGTTAGCCCCTGGCCTTTCCAGCAATGGGGTTAGATATCCTGGGCCCCCTGCCAACTGGGGCCTGGTAGTGTAAGTTCATCGTGGTCGCAGTAGACTACTTTACAAAATGGGCTGAAGTAGAGACTCTAGCCAAGATTACGGCACAAAAAATTAAAAACTTTGTTTGAAAATCCATTGTATGCCATTTTGGTATCCCTAGAGCAGTCGTCTCGGATAATGAGAAGTAATTCGATAATCCCACGTTCACAGACTTTTGCGAGGGACTAGGGATTAAGAATTATTTCTCAGCTCCCGCGCACCAGTAGTCCAATGGGCAAGCCGAAGTAACCATCAGAACGATCAAGCTGGCATTGAAAATCAGGTTGGAAGCTTCCAAGTCACAATGGGTGGATCACCTCCCAGCGGTACTATGGGCGTATCGAACAACAGTGAGGACAACGACTGGTGAGACACTTTTCAGCCTAGCGTATGGGACAGAAGCAATGACACCAGTCGAAGTCGGTATGCCTTCGGCGAGGGCTAAACTCTTTGACCCCGAGCAGAACGAGAGATCCTTACTAATAAACCTCGACCTCCTTGACGAAAGAAGGGATGAAGCACTATAACAGATCTTCTCCTACCAGAGGAATATGGCCAGATTTTACAATAAACGGGTAAGAAGAAGAAGCTTCAAACCAGACGACTTGGTACTGAAAAAGCTTCTCTTGACTAGGAAAGACCCCTCTCACGACAAGCTCGGCCCCAACTAGGAATGACCCTACATCATAAGGAGGATAACTCGACTTGAAAACTACAAGCTACAGACAGAAAAGGGGCATGACCTGCAGCACTCGTGGAACACGGATCATCTGAAAGGCTACTATCAATAATTTCAAGAGAACATTTTGTAATCGAGAAGAAGAATTTTTATAAAAGCTTTCCTTTGGAAATCAACGAAAGTTTTGAAATCTTCGTAAGGGGAGAAAGTCCACGATAAGATGTGGCCAACACACGCCCTAATCAGGTTTTTTAGCCTAAATGTTTAAAAGCATGTAAGCTTGAAAAAGACAGGCTTTTCAACCTAAGAGAGCTCGTAAGCTCGAAGCGACTAAGTTTTTTAGCCTAAGTATTTAAGAGCATGTAAGCTCGAAAAATGAAGGCTTTTTAGCCTAAGAGAGTTCGTAAGATCAGAGTGACTAGGCCTTTCAGCCTAAGTGTTTAAGAGCATGTAAGCTCCGAAACGGCAGACTTTTCAGTCTAAGAAAGCTCGTAAGTTCGGAGCGACTATGCTTTTTAGCTTAAGTGTTTAAGAGCATGTAAGCTCGAAAAAGGTAGGCTTTTCAGCCTAAGAGAGCTCGTAAGTTCAGAGCGACTAAGCTTTTTAGCCTAAGTGTTTAAGAGCATGTAAGCTCAGAAAAGGCAAGCTTTTCAGCCTAAGAGAGCTCGTAAGCTCGAAATGACTAGACTTTTCAGCCTAAGTGTTTAAGAGCATGTAAGCTCTAAAAAAACAGACTTTTTAGCCTAAGAGAGCTCGTAAGCTCGGAGCGACTAGGCTTTTCAGCCTAAGTGTGCAAGAACTCATAAGACTCGAAAAAGGCATACTTTTCAGCCTAAGAGCTCGTAAGTTTAAGAGCTCACAAGCTCAGATTCTACAAGGCATTTCAACCCGAGGCTTCTTAGCCTAAAAGGCATGTTTTTCAGCCTAGCGTTTTAGTGCTCGAAAAGCTAGACTTTCCATCATAAGAAAGCTCACAAACTCAGATCAACCAAATTGACCAATATAAGGGCCTGAAAGCACAAAGGCCTATAAGTCCAAGTCCTAAATAGGGAACGGGCACAAAGCACAAAGACACAAGATCAGTAGCAAAAGACCAGATTTCATTAATGGTGGAAAGTTCATGATCTAAACAAGCCAGCACTCCAGCAAAAAAAAAAAAAAAAGAAAAAACTGGCAGGATCATGGAAGCAGCAACAACCGGAACATAGAAGTAACACCATCAAAGACCTCCTCCCCTCTTCGGGTCCTTCCTGGCAACCCCCTTCAACTTGCGATCTCCCATCTCCAACAAGGCATTCACCTCCTCCAGACGAGCAAGGTCCTCCTTCAAAACATCCCTCTCGTTCTCCACCTCCACCAACCTCTTCTTCAGCACCTCCATCTCAGCCTCTGTTTCACATGACAGGGAAGGCACAAGTTGAATCCTAGTCGAGCTTTCCCCTATCCCATAACGGGCGAGAATCTCGGGAGTAACAAGGGCAGAATAGGGAAGAGGAGAAGCTTTTTTGACCTTACGAGCATTGGAGGCCTCTTGCGAAGTAAGACAAGAAATACCTGCACGACACAGTGCCGACAAAAACAAGGTCAGTACAACATTTAACTGCAAAAGTTGGCTTTAAATCTATCAAGAACGATTACCTCTCTCCCTGAAACTTCCCCAAGAGCGAGGGATCCAAAGGCGACACTCTTCACCCACCGCAGGCTCCCACAAGTCCCCCGACGCAAAGAAAAAGCGCTGGGTCTTACCCTCAAAGGAAGGGGGAATGTCAGCAACAACAGGCGGATGGAAGTACCATTTGAAAGCAAGAGAATAGCAAAAAAGAGGAAATTCAAAGGAGAGATGAAGAAAGTAGAAAAATTCAGAAACAGTAGGGAAAGCCTTGAAACCCTACATTCGCTAGAAGATAAAAAAATCAACCAAAGCAGCCCACCCCGAAGGGGAAAGCCGACTGGGACTTAGACCATGGTGAGAAAACATCTGAACAATATCTCGATGAAGGGGGAGTCGGAGGTCACGCGAAGGCCCCCTAAAAAAAAACAACCTCTCCCAAAGCAGACATGCTACAAGGCTCATCGGGGGATGGAGCCCTAACACCCAAACCTGTGGACAAGTCATACAGACTTTTTAGGTTAGCAGCATCTGCCGCAGTGAGTGTGGATGGAAGTAAGAAGATAGAATACCATTCACCCTTGAGGGACTCTCGGGCATAGTGTTCGAAGAGAGGAGAAGGAGCCATCAAGACAACAGGAAGTCAAGAATTTGAGAGTAAAAAGATCTTAGAGAATGATGGGATGCAGAGGCTCGAACAAAAATCTAAGAATATATAGCCTCCAAGATGACTGTTGGAATCCCGTAGCAGTAAATGCGGACGCGAGGTCCCAAGAAGTTGTTGAGCCATTTAAAAGTTCACTTAAATGAACAACCTCTTCGCATACAAAGAAGGGAAAATGAACAGTCGCCAGCTATATTACCCAAAAAAAAAAACAAAAAAGAGAGCACGCGGACACACATGGCTAGGCAAGCGAACGGCCCAGAAAACAATACTACTCCAAATAGGCCAGGACCTCCTTGGAGTATAGGTGCGTAAGGAGTATAGCATCAACATCAGTACAAGTACACCAGAAACAAACACTTTAGAAAGACGGATTTCACTACAAAAAAAAAAAGTTTACGGATAACAAAAACAACAGATAGTAGAAAAATACACAGAGAAATAACAAGACTGGTCCTATAGATTAGTCAGAAGGAGAAATAGGAGCATTAGAAGCACCACCGCTAGGGGGAGCATCAAAACGAGGTTGGAACTTCTCTAAACCCAGGCCGAAAAATTTCTTAATCGCCTGGTCAGCAAAGTTAAAAAAAATCGTCCACAAAGGCCCTGGCCGCCTCCACCCTGACTCCCTCGATCTCTTTTTGTTGATTTTTAACCAGCTGGCGCTCAGCAGCTAGGGACTTGCTCAAGTCAACAATAACAACTTGGGACTCCTTTAACTGTTCCTCCAGTAGAGTCCGTGAAATAGAAGAATCCAGCAGGTCCTCCATCTGAGCATCATAGCCCTTACGGGCACGAGTCAGCTCGTCTTGAAAGGACACCTCGGCAGAGGTACTAACAATTAGCTGCCGAAAGGTCTGAGCCCACTGAGTAATGACCTGCTCCAACTCCTTCTCGGTGGACAATCCCCAACTCAGAAGCTCGGCATTATGTTGGCGAGCCTCTTGGAGCTCGGCTGCCCTTCCTTGAACGTTGCTTCTTATAACAAAAATCTCCCTTCTGAGTGCGCAAACATGCGTTGCCGCCTGCAAACAAAGAAGAAAGTCACAATGCTACAAACTCAAAGACAAGGAGAAATACAAGAAAAGGAAATACTTGCCTCGAGAAGGGCATGAAGTGCTTCCCGACTCCGAGTTTGAAATGGGAGATCCACAGAGCGTCTCAGGTCGACCTGAGGGATCAGTTCCATCAGCGCTTGACTGCTCAAGCTCACTTTTCTTAGCAGGCTCCCCTCGAGGTCGACCTGTGAGGAAGGTGAAGCTCGTCCTGAGCTAGAACCCACCGCTCCAAAGAAATGTGGGGGTTTGTCAAAAAATTCATCTCCAGAGGAAAATAAAGAGAAGTGAAGATAAGAGAACATTCATAGAATCATACCTCAAAATCAATAAAATATAATACTCAAGCAAAAATCTATACCTGTCCTGTCCCATGCTCGCTTGAAAATAAATCTATAATTGCATAGATTGCTGTTTTATGAGCTTCCCAAATTTCAATAGGTTGACCTTTCCTCCACCGTTTAAAGATACTACACTCAATAGGCAAAATTATGCATCGAGTTATAGCACAAAATTTAAGAAATAAAATACTGTAGCCAAGTAATAAGCAACAGAGTAATTAAAGTAAGTTGGTCTTTCCTATTACAACAACTCTTACACAAACACACATATACACAACAGTATTACACAAAAACATGCAAACTAGTACATTAAAACATAAACAAACATACCAATGCACCAAAATATACATTGTTAAACACACTAATACACCAAAAAAACATGCACACTAACACACCAAAAGCACGCACACAAACAAATACATGGATGCACACACCATCACTAAAACCAACACACATACACACACTAATACACACCCACACGCTATGTTAACAAACACTAATACACTTAAAAAATTATGACACCAACATACCAAAACGCACAATCACACTATTACACAACACACACACCATCATCACGCATGCCCACTAATCCACCATCCAAAATAGACACACATACACACACTAATACACCAAAAAATACAGACATTAATACAATTAAACACACATTCACAAAAATGTATATATTCTATCACATGTACTGTTAACACAAGCTAATCCGTCACAAACACAAACACTAATATACAATAACACACGCTATTACATGAACACAAATGCACACACACACACACTAATACATTAGAAAACACTAATACATTAAAAAACACACATACATCCCAGCTAATTAGTATATACATTCATATACACAGTGTTAATACACACTAGTATACCAAAAAACAAATACTCCTGCACCAAACTACTAAACACACTAATATAGAAACAAAAACTAACAGATACACACTAATATATCAAAAAGAAACACCCCCAAACATACGTTATATTCACACACACTAATACACCAAAGAAACATACCCATACACTAATACACCATAGAAATACAAATATACTTATGTTTTGCCCAACGGTGCCAAGGCTTTTGGGGGGGGGGGGGGGACAAGGCTAGCCAAACCATTGGTGCCCCTCAACTATCACCACCCCCTATATATGCTTTATGGAGGTTTTCCAAAGTGACTTTGAATGGACATCTTCTGAACCGATGAAACAAAACAACGAGAGTCTGGGGCATAGCGCCTAGACTTTTGTTGAACACCTTAGGTACATCGCCTTACTTTGAATTCATGGGGTGTCATGGTGCAAGATGCCACTAACACACGTCAATTTTTGTGCCCCAGTCAATTGAAGTCTAAAAACTAGTGTTTCCTTTTTTTATAACTAGTAAATTTAAAGATCATCTAGAATACGATAATTAAATCAAATTTTTTACTACCAGTGAAAATTTTCAAACAACCACCACAATTATTAATAAGAATACATTATTAATATTTAAAAATGAAAACTAGAACATCTACTCAAAGATATTCAAAAGAAATAGTCAAGCAAACATGCAAGAAGCTTACCAGTGTGCTCTTCAAAAGTGTGTGTAGAGTTGTGTCACTTGAACCTGGTTACCATAAACAAAAACTGTCACAGTTCATTCGTATCCAAAGCAACATGGTTTAGGACCATCAAGTTTAAACCAATGTTACCTGGTATGAGTATATAGTCCGACACTTTCTTAGGTACGCGATATGATGGAGGTAGGTTTAACTCGTATGGTATTTTGGGTCGCAATTCATTTTTGACCTCTTATATAAATCGTTTTCACTACTATATAACATTATATATTACAGAACGTTTAAAAACACTAAGTTAGTTACCATTTATCTTATAGTTGTGCTTGATTTTTTATTATCTAAAACAATATATAATTATAAATCTATATATATGTAATCAATTAATATATATTTTATATTTGTACTACATGTTCTAAAGAGAGTTGATTTAGAGTTAGTAATATAATTTGGGGTCGTCCATTATGGTGATATGGATCGCAAACCCACCTTGTTTCGGATTAATGTACCCCGATCATAGGTCTTTAAGGGTTTAATAAATTGTGATAACCATGGTTTAAACATTAGTATCTTTATAGGTTGATAATTGCAAGAAATCTTAAGCAAATGATGTAGATCGAGAATGATAATTAAGAACTTCACGAGAAGAGAAAAAAAAAACGCTAACAAAATCAATACCATACTATACCTAAAAAAATCTACACCTTCCACAAGCAACCACTTGGATTGCTCTTTTATGAGCCTCCCAAATTTCAAGACAAAAAATAGAAGGAGAAAAACTTACACAAACATACCTCAAATCAAGTAAAATAATGTTCACTTGCAAAAGTTTACCTGAAAGTAACTTCATAGCTGGTAGATTACTGCCTTATAAACCTCCCAAAGTTCTACATGTTGGTCTCTCATCCATCGTCTTAATATACTGTAATCAATAGGAAATATCTAACCTCGTGACACAACAGTTAAATGGTATGAAAATTTTACATAACAAAAAATTATAAGTTATTGGTAACAGAGGAGTCATATACTATAGATGATGACCTACTAGTTATAGGAATAGCCAAACCATATTTCTATCAAACCCCTCCCCCACACATAGACAAACAAACAATTAATAAGAAAAAATATAAATCATAATCATTTTAAATATAAACTATCATATGCACTAAAATATATGCTAAAGAAATGGTCACGTAGACATGAAAAAAAATAAACCTGTATGCCCTACAAAGGTATGCACACATGTTCTCTCTTTCCAAAACTCTAAAGTTGTCATAAGAACTTGAATTACGATTAACAACAATACACATCAGTTATTCCTATCCAAAGCATATTTTGATAACTGTTAAAAATCTTAAGCAAAGGATATAAGTTGATTGTTGACATCATAAGAAAGATACTTAAGAACTTCAAGGTTCAAGACAAAAAATAAAAGGAAAAAGCTAACACAATCATAACCTTAAATCAAACAAAATAATGTTCACTTGTAAAAAACTCGCCTAAAGGTAACTTCATCACTACTTAGATTGCTGCCTTGTAAGCCGGCCAAAGTTCAACAAGTTGGTGTCTGCTCCACTGTCTAAATGTACTACATGAAAATTTGAAGGAACAAAAACTGTAAGGAACTAATTGGCAACAAAAGGTCACATACCTCCCCTCTCCCAACAAACAATTATTAAGGAAAAATATAACTCGCAAGTTTTTTAAATAAAAACAATCAAACGCAATAAAATATATGTAAAGGAAGGTATGCCCTATGAAGGTATGAAGGTATGCACACATATCCCCCCTTACCAAAGCTCTAAAATTGTCACTGTAACTTACATTATCATTTGACAACAATCAAGATTAATCATTTATATCTAAAGTATAGTTTGATAACTTTAAGAAACCTTAAGCAAAGTACTTAAGTTGATTGTTGAGAGATCATAGGGAAGATACTTAATTAGTTTAAGTTTCAAGACAAAAAAGAGAAGCACAAAAAAAGTTTACAGAATCATACCTCAAATCAAACAAAATAACGATCACCTGTAAAAAGCTCGCCTAAGAGTAATTTTATAACTACTTAGATTGCTGCCTTATAAGCCTCTCCCAAAGTTCAACAAGGTAGGCTCTACTTTATTGTCTAAATGTACTGCAATCAATAGGGAATATCTAAAATCGTTACACAATAGTTGAATGGCATGAAAATCTTAAGAAACAAAAAAATTCTAAAAAAAGAATTGACAACATAGGATCATATACCTTAAATGATGACCAATAGACCATTTATAGGAAAGACCAAACCATATTTCTATCGCCCTCCACAAACAATTACTAAGGAAAAATATAAATCATAACATTTTAAATGAAAACTAAAGTATGGAGTAAAATATATACAAAAGAAAGTCACGTAGACATGTATGGAAACGAACTTGTATGCCCTACGAATGTATGCACACGTCCTCCCTTTCAGAAGCTCAAAAGTTGAGTCACTAGAACTTGCATTATCATTGACAACAATTCACATCAGTCATTCCTATCCAAAATATAGTTTGATAACTGTAAGCAATCTTAAGTAAAGTACTAAAGTTGATTATTGAGAGATTATTGGGAAGATACTTAAAAACTTCACGGTTCAAGACGAAAAAGAGAGAAAAAGTTAAGGAAAAACTTGTCCAATCATACCTCAAATCAAGTAAAATAATTTTCAGTTACAAAAACCTCGTCTGAAGGTAACTTTATAACTGGTAGATTACTATACCTTGTAAGCCTCCCAAAGTTAGACATGTTGGTCTCTCCTCCGCTGTCTTAATGTACTGTAATCAATAGTTAAATGAACAAAAACTTGTAAGGAAGTAATTGACAACTGAGGAATCATACATCTTAAATGATGAACTACTAGTTATAGGAATGGTCAAACCATATTTCTATCAACCCCCTCCCCCTCACACACAAACAAACAATTACTAAGACAAAATATAAATCATAATCATTTTAAAAAAAATTATCATATGCACTAAAATATATGCTAAAGAAATTGTAACGTAAAAATGAAAGAAAACAAACCTGTATGTCCTACGAAGGTATGCACACATATTCTCCCTTTCCAAAACCCTAAAGTTGTGTCATAAGAATTTGCATTATGATTGACAACAATTCATATTAGTCATTCCTATTCAAAGCATAATTTGATAACTGTGAGACATCTTAAGCAAATTACATAAGCTGATTGTTGAGATCATAGAGAAGATACTTAAGACCTTCAAGGTTCAAGACAAAGAAAAAGAAGAAAAAAGATAACTCAATCATACCTCAAATCAAACAAAAGAATGTTCACCTATAAAAAAAAGTTTGCCTAGAGGTAACTTCATCACTGTTTCGATTGCTACCTTATAAGCCTCCCAAAGTTCAACAAGTTGGTGTCATCTCCACTGTCTTAATATACTGCAATCAATAGGGTATATCTAACCTCGTGAAAATTTTAAGGAACAAGAAACTGAAAGGAAGTAATTGCCAACAAAAAAGTCACATACCTTAAATGATGACAAAGTTGACCAATTAAAGGAAAAGATCAAACCATATTTCTATCTCCTCCCCCACCCCCCCCCCCGCCCCGGCTACAAACAATTACTAAGGAAAAATATAAATCATAAGTATTTTAAATAAAACTATCGTACGCAATAAAATATATGTAAAGGTAATAGTCACGTAGACAAGCAAAATAATGAACCCGTATGCCCTACGAAGGTATGCACACATGTCCTCCCTTTCCAAAGTTTTAAAATTGTCACAGGAACTTGCATTATCATTGACAGCAATCCACATCAATCAATCCTATCTAAAGTATAGTTTGATAGATCATTGGCAAGATACTTGAGAATTCAAAGATTAAGACAAAAAAGAGAAGAAAAGTAATGAAAAAGTTTACACAATCATACCTCAAATCAAACAAAATAATGTTTACTGGTAAAAAACTCGCCTAAAAGTAACTTCGTAACTGCTTAGAATGCTGCCTTGTAAGCCTCTCCCAAAGTTTAACAAGTTGGTCTCTCCTCCATTGTCTTAATATATTGCAATCAATAGAGAATATCTAATCACGTTATACAACATATAAATAGCATGAAAATTTCAAGGAACAAAAATTTGTAAGGAAGAAATTGATAACATAGGAATCACATACCTCAAAGAACAAAAAATTGTAAGGACGTAATTGACAACAGAAGAGTTATCATAAATGATCACTAGTAGACCAATTATAAAAAAGACCAAATCATATTTCTATCAACCTCCCCCCCCCCCTTAAAACCCTAACCCCAACTCCAACAAACAATTACTAAGGAAAAATATATATCATAGGCAATTTAAAAGAAACTAACTTATGCACAAAAATATATGCAAAAAAAATCACATAAACATGCAATAAAACGAACTCGTATGCCCTATGAAGGTATGCACACATGTCCACCCTTTCTAAAATTGTGTTACTGAAACTTGCAATACTACTGACAAGAATGCATATCCGTTATTCTTATATGAAGTATTGTTTGATAACTACAAGAAATTTTAAGTAAAAGATTTAAGTTGATCATTGAGGAAAATACTTAAGAACTTCGAGGTCCAACACAAAAAAGAGAAGAGAATTAAGAAAAAAGGTTTTTTTTTTTTTTTTGTGCAAATGAGGTTTCATTTGTAACAAGCTCGCCTGAAGGTTGGGGTACCTAATTTGTAAGTAAGTGCATATATATTTATGTACGTATCCACAATCAACACATAAATGCTCCTTACTAACCTCGACTGCGGTACTTAGTCTTCAGTAGCTAGCTCGTTTTTGAGATTGGTGAGTTTTCCATCAATCTTTGACCGAATATAAGAAACTCACTTTTTGACAAAACAATCTAATAGATGATCTAACTGAACCCACATTTAAAAAACATACCAGCTTTTAAAAATCAACCAATTGCATTCAAGAATTCTTAAACAAAGGTACCAAGGCATCCACTTCTAGAAGTGAAGGGCTTGATAAGCCCTTGCGTGGCCTTCCTGCATCAGGCAAAACTCAAAAATTATTACAATGGGGTCACAAAAAATGAGGTCAATCCGGAAACATGTAAACAAAGAGTTAAAAACATTAAAATAGTCATATAGCAACAAAGATACATAATAAAAATACAATCACAGACACATAAGGAGGTACATACACACTGACACATACTACGATGACATAAAAAAAACAAAGTAATAACCACACACACACACATTATACACATCAAAACACTCAAGATAAGAAAAATACAGACACAGTATCATAAAAACATACACCCCAACAACCACACGCAACAAACATAAAAACCTAAACACCAAAAAAAAAAAAAGATAAAAATAAATACACATTGTACAAATAAAAACACACAAAAAAACACATTGATTAAAAAAATACACATATGCTCATGAAAACACACATCCCCTTAAATCAAAAAACACACAATAATACACCAAAAAATATGTGCACTAACTCACCAAAAACACGCACACACATACACATGCCATTACACAAACACACGTGTGCGCACACCATCACTGTAACAAACACACATACACACTAGTACATACAAACCACACGTTATTTTAACAAACACTAATACACCAAAAAACACACACAATGCATCAAAAAACATAAACACAAACACAAACAAAACACACACACACACACTAATACACCATCCCAAATCACACACGCCAACTAATACACCATCCAAAACATACAAACATACAACACACACCACTACACCAACAAAAACACACATTGATACACCTATACACATATTAACAAAAATGCATACATTCCATCTCATGTAGTGTTGACACAAGCTAATCCACCAAAATCCGGGGCACTAGTATACAATAACACACGTTATTACACGAACACAAATGCGCACACACACACACTAATACACTAAAAAACACACTTTAATACACCAAAAGAAACACACACACCGGCTAATCAGTATATACAAACACATCCACACACCATGCTAATACATACTAATATACCAAAAAAACAGATACTCCTGCACCAAACAAATAAACACAATAACACACCCTATTATAGAAACACAAACTAACACACTAATATACCAAGAAAAAAAAATCCCAATACTTATGCTTTGTTCATACACACTAATACATCAAAAAAAATACACGCATACACTAATATTGCAAAGAAATACACTCATACACCAAAAGAAACACAGACACTTATGTTTTGTCCAACGGTGCCAAGGCTCGGAGGAACAACGCTAGTTGGACCATTGGTGCCCCTCAACTATCTCTACCCCTTATATATGCTTTATGGAGATTTTCCAAAACGACTTGAGCGGACATCTCCTGAACCGAGGAAACATAACGAGAGCTTAGGGCATAGAGTCTAGACTTTTGTCAAACACCTTAGTTACATCGCCTTGCTTTGAATTCATGGGGTGTCCGTGGTGCAAGACGCCACCAAGACACGTCCATTTCAGTGCCCAAGTCAATTAGGGTTTGAAAACTAGTGTGTGCCCTTTTTTCATAAGTTGCAAACTTAAAAATCATCTAAAATATGATAATTAAATCAAGTTTTTACTACCAATTAAAATTTTCAAACCACCACCACAATTATTAAGAATAACACATTATTAATATTTAAAAATGAAAACTAGAATATCAACTCAAAGATATTCAAAAGAAATAGTCATATGTAGACATACAAGAAGCCGACCTGTATGTTCTTCAAAAGTATGTGTAGAGTTGTGTCACTTAAACCTAAATTACCATAAACAAAAACCGTCATTGTTCATTCGTATCCAAAGCAACATGGTGTAAGATCTTCAAGTTTCAACATCAGTCTTCATAGTTCGATAACTGCAAGAAATCTTAAGCAAAGTGTGGAGATCGGGGATGATAATTAAGAACTTCACGAGAAGAAAAGAAAACAAAACGCTAACAAAATCAAACCACAAAATCAATACCATACAATACCCAAAGAAAAATCTACACCTTTCACAAGCAACCGCTTGAATTGCTGCTTTATAAGCCTACCAAATTTCAATAGATTGGTCTTTTCTCCACCATTTTTAAAGTACTGCACTCAACATCTAAGAAAAAATATAAATCATAAGCATTTTAAATAGAAACTATCATATGCACTAAAATATATGCAAAACAAATAGTCACATAGACATGCAAGAAAACTTCATAACGGCTTAGATTACTGTCTTGTAAGCCTCCCAAAGTTCGATATGTTGATCTCTCTTCCATCATCTTGATGTACTTCAATCAACAGGGAATATGTAACCTCCTGACATAGCAACTAAATGACATGAAAATTTTAAAGAACAAAAAAATGTAAGGCAATAGAGGAGTAATACCTTAAATGATGGCCAATAGACCAATTATAGGAAAGATCAATCAAATCACAAGAAAGATACTAAAAAACTTCAACGTTCAAGACAAAAAAGAGTAGGAAAAATCTTACACAAATATACTTCAAATCAAACAAAATAATGTTTATCCGCAAAAAGCTCGCCTGAAGGTAACTTCATAATTGGTAGATTACTGACTTATAAGTCTCCTAAAGTTTGACATGCTGGTCTCTGCTCCACCGTCTTAATACACTGTAATCAATAGGGAATATCTAACCTCCTGACACAGCAATTAAATGACATGAAAATTTTAAGGAATAAAAAAATTGTAAGGAAATAATTGGTATCAGAAGAGTTATATACCTTAAAAGATAACTTACTGGTTACAGGAAAGACAAAACCATATTTCTATCAAACCTCTCTCCTCACCCCCACCCCCAAAAAAAAACCCACAAATACAAATAAAACTTACTAAGAAAAAATATAAATCCTAAGTATTTAAAAAAGAAACTATCATATGCACTAAAATATATGCTAAAGAAATGGTCACGTAGACATTGAAAGAAAATAAACCTGCATGTCCTCTGAAGGCATGCACACATGTGCTCCTTTCCAAAACTCTAAAGTTATGTCATTAGAGCTTGCATTACTATTGACAACAATTCACATCAGTCATTCCTATCCAAAGCATAGTTTGATAGTTGTGAGAAATCTTAAGCAAATGACATAAGTTGGTCGTTGAGATCATAGGGAAGATACTTAAGAACTTCGAGGTTCAAGACAAAAAAGAGAAGAAAAAAGCTAACACAATCATACCTAAAATCAAGCAAAATAATGTCCACCCGTAAAAAGCTCACCTAAAAGTAACTTCATCACTACTTAGATTATTGCCTTATAAGCCTGCCAAAGTTCAACAAGTTGGTGTCTTCTCCACTATCTTAATATACTATAATCAATAGAGAATATCTAACCTCGTGACAAAGAAGTTAAACGACATAAAAATTTTAAGAAACAAAAAACTATAAGGAAGTAATTGGTAATAGAGTCACATACTTGAAATAATGACAAGTTGATCAATTATAGGAAAGACCAAACCATATTTCTATCTCCTCAACCCCCCTCCCGATAAACAATTACTAAGAAAAATATAAATCGTAATTATTTTAAATAAAAACTATCGTATGTAATAAAATATATGTAAAGGAAATAGTCAAGTAGACAAGCAAGAAAACGAACCCATATATCCTACGAGAGTATGCACACATGTCCTCCCTTTTCAAAGCTCCAAAATTGTCATTGGAACTTGTATTATCATTGACAACAATCCACATCAATCATTCCTATCTAACGATAGTTTGTTAATTGTAAGAAATCTTAAGCAAAGCACTTAAGTTGATCGTTGAGAGATCATAGGGAAGATACTTAAGAACTTTAAGGTTCAAGACAAAAAAGAGAATAGAAGTAAGAAAAAAGCTTACACAACCACATCTCAAATTAACCAAAATAATATTAAGTTGGCCTCCCACAAAGTTTCAACAAGTACGGCAATCAATAGGGAATATCTAACTTCGTTACACAACAGTTAAAATGGTATAAAACTTTTAAGGAACAAAAAATTGTAAGGAAGGAATTTAAAACATAGGAGTCACATACCTTAAATGATGACTTATAGGCCAATTATAGGAAAGACCAAACCATATTTCTATTGCCCCCACCTAAGAATTAGTAAGGAAAAATATAAATCATAACATTTTAAATAGAAACTATCTTATGCACAAAACTATATGCAAAAAAAAGTCGCGTAGACATGCAAGAAAACAAACTTGTATTCCCTATGAATGCATGCACACGTCCTCCCTTTCGAAAGCTCAAAAGTGAGTCACTAAAACTTGCATTATCATTGACAACAATCCACATCAGTCATTCCAATCCAAAATATAGTTTATAACTGTAAGAAATCTTAAGAAAAACACTAAAGTTGATCATTGAGAGATTATTAGGAAGATACTTAACAACTTCAAGGTTCAAGACAAATAAGAGAAGAAAAGTAAGGAAAAAGTTCACAAAATCATACCCAAAATTAAGCAAAATAATGTTTATTTGCAAAAAGCTCGGGTGAAGGAAACTTCATATGTGGTAGATTATTACCTTGTAAGCCTCCCAAAGTTCAACATGTTGGTCTCTCCTCCACCGTCTTAATGTACTGCAATCAATAGGAAATATCTAACTTTGTGACACAACAATTAAATGGCACGAAAATTTTAAGGAACAAAAAATTGTAAGGAAGTAATTGACAACAAAGGAGTCATATACCTTAAATGATAACCTTACTGGTTATAGGGAACGTCAAACCATATTTAGATCAACCCCTTTCCCCCCTCTCCCCCCCCCCCAACACACAAACAAACAAACAATTACTTAGGAAAAATATAAATCATAATCATTTTTAAATAGAAACTATCATATGCACTAAAAAATATGCTAAAGAAATGGTCACGTAAACATGAAAGAAAACAAATCTGTATGCCCTACGAAGATATGCACACATGTGCTCCCTTTCCAAAACTCTAAAATTGTGTCATTAGAACTAGCATTACGATTCACAACAATTCACATTAGTCATTTCTACCCAAAGCATAATATGATAACCGGAAAAAATTTTAAGCAAATGACATAAGTTGATCGTTGAGATAATAAGAAAATACTTAAGAACTTCAAGGTTCAAGACAAAAAGAACAAGAAAAAAATTAACACAATCATACCTCAAATCAAACAAAATAATGTTCACCCGTAAAAAGCTCGCTTAAGAGTAACATCATAACTGCTTAGATTGCTGCCTTGTAAGCCTCTTTTTAAATTAAACAAGTTGGCCTCTCCTCCATACCTTAAATGATGACAAGTCGACTATTTATAGAAAAAGACCAAACTATATTTCTATCGTACGCAATAAATCGTAATATCGTACGCAATAAAATATGAATCATAAGTATTTTAAATAGAAACTATCGTACGCAATAAAATATATGTAAAAGAAATAATCACGTGGACAAGTAAGAAAACGAACCCGTATACCCTACGAAGGTATGCACACATGTCCTCCCTTTTCGAAGCTCTAAAATTTTATCACTGGAACTTGCATTATCATTGACAACAATCCACATCAATTATTCCTATCTAAAGTGTAGTTTTATAACCGTATGAAATCTTAAGCAAAACACTCAAGTTGATCGTTGACAGATCATAAGGAAGATACTTAAGAACTTCAAGGTTCAAGACAAAAAAGAGAAGAGAAGCAAGGAAAAAGTTTAGACAATCATACTCAAATCAAGCAAAATAATGTTCACTTGTAAAAAAGCTCGCCTAAGAGAAACTTCATAACTACTTAGATTGCTCCCTTGTAAGCCTCTCCCAAAGTTCAACAAGTTGGCATCACCTTCATTGTCTTAATGTACTACAATTAAAAGGGAATATCAAACCACGTTACACAGTAGTTAAATGGCATGAAAATTTTAGGAAACAAAAGATTGTAAGGAGGAATTGACAACATAGGAGTCACAAACCTTAAATGATGACCAAAGACCAATTATAGGAAAGACCAAACCATATTTCTATCGCCGAGAAGGAAAAAACTTGCACAATTAAACCTCAAATCAAGCAAAATAATGTTCACCAATAAAAAAGCTCGCCTAAGAGTAACTTCATAACTAGTTTTAATATTCTGCAATCAAAAGAGAATATCTAACCACGTTACACAATAGTTATATGGTATGAAATTTTAAGAAACAAAATATTATAAGGAAGGAATTGACAACATAGGAGTCACATACCTTAAATAATGATCAATAGACCAATTATAGGAAAGACCAAACCATATTTCTATCACCCCCAAAAAAAAAAAAAAACAATTACAAAGGAAAAATATAAATCACAACATTTTAAACATAAACTATCATATGCAGTAAAATATATGCAAAAGAAAGTCACGTAGAAATACAAGAAAACGAACTTATATTCCCTATGAATGTATGCACATGTCCTCCCTTTTCAAAACTCAAAATTTGAGTCATCGGAATTTGCATTATCATTGACAGCAATCCACATTAGTTATTCCCATCCAAAGTATAATTTGATCACTGTAAAAAATCTTAAACAAAGTATTAAAATTGATCGTTGAGGGATTATTGAGAAGATACTTAAAAAACTCCAAGGTTCAAGACAAAAAAGAAAAGAGAAGTAAAAAGTTTACACAATCATATTTTAAATCATGTAAAATAATGTTCATCTGTAAAAAACTCGCCTAAGAGTAACTTTATAACTGCTTAGATTTCTACCTTGTAAGCCTCTCCCAAAGTTCAACAAGTTGGCCTCTCCTCCATTGTCTTAATGTATTGCAAATTTGCAATCAATAAGAAATATTTTACCTCGTTACACAACAGTTAAATGACATGAAAATTTTAAAGAACAAAAAATTATAAGGAATGAAATGACAACATAGGAGTCACATACCTTAAATGATTACCAATAGACCAATTATAGGAAAGACCAAACCATATTTCCATCGCTCCTCAAAAATAACTACTAAGGAAAAATATAAATCATAACAATTTAAAAAGAAACTATTGTATGCAGTAAAATATATGCAAAAAAACAAATTTGTATTCCCTACGAATGAAGGCACACATCCTCCTTTTCTGAAGCTCAAAAGTTAAGTCACTGGAACTTGGATTATAATTGACAACAATCCACAACAATCATTCCTATCCAAAGTATAATTTGATAACTGTAAGAAATCTCTGGACAAGCACTAAAGTTGACGTTGAGAGATTGTTGGGAAAATACTTAAAAATTTTAAGGTTCAAAACAAAAAAGAGAAAAGTAAGGAAAAAGTTTACAAAACCATAACCTCAAATCAAGTAAAATAATGTTAACTTGTAAAAATCTCGTGTGAAGATAACTTCATAACTGATAGATTACTGTCTTATAAGCCCCCCCAAAGTTTGACATGTTGGTCTCTCCTCTACTATCTTAATGTACTGTAATCAATAGGGAATATCTAACCTCGTGACACAACATTTAAATGACATAAAAATTTTATGGAATAAAAAATTATAAGGAAGTAAGTGTCAAATGAGAAATCATATACCTTAAATAATGACCTACTGGTTATAGGAAAGGTCAAACCATATTTCTATCAACTCCCTCCTCCCCACACACAAACAAACAATTATTAAGAAAAAATATAAATCATAATCATTTCAACTAGAAACTATCATATACACTAAAATACACGCTAAAGAAATGGTCAAGTAAAAATGAAAGAAAACAAATATGTATGCCCTACAAAGGTATGCACACATGTTCTCCCGTTCCAAAACTCTAAAATTATGTCATTAGAACTTGCATTATGATTGACAACAATTCATATCAGTCATTTCTATTCAAAACATAGTTTGGTAACTGTGAGAAATCTTAAGCAAATGACATAAGTTGATCGTTGAGATCATAAGGAAGATACTTAAGAGCTTCTAAATTCAAGACAAAAAAAAAAAACTAATACAATCACACCTCAAATCAAGCAAAATAATGTTCACCTATAAAAAGATCGTCAAAAGGTAATTTCATCACTGCTTAAATTGCTACCTTATAAGCCTCCCAAAGTTCAACAAGTTGGTATCTCCTCTACTGTCTTAAGGTACTGCAATAATAGAAAATATCTAACCTCGTGACACAGCAGTTAAACGGTATGAAAATTTCAAGGAACAAAAAACTATAACAAAGTAATTGACAACAGAAGAATCACATACCTTAACTGATGACAAGTCGACCAATTATAGGAAAGACCAAACCATATTTCTATCTCTTTCCCCCTCCCCACAAATAATTACAAAGGAAAAACATAAATCGTAAGTATTTTAAATAGAAACCATCATACACAATAAAATATATGTAAAGGAAATAGCCATGTGGAGGAGTAATAAAACGAACCCGTATACCCTACGAAGGTATGCACACATGCCCTCCCTTTCCAAAGCTCAAAAATTGTGTCACTGAGACTTGCATTATCATTGACAACAATCTAACATCAATCATTCCTATATAAATTATAGTTTGATAACTGTAAGAAATCTTAAGCAAAACACTTATGTTGATCGTTGAGAGATCATAGACAAGATACTTAAGAACTTCAAGGTTCAAAACAAAAAAGAGAAGAGAAGGAAAAAGTTTACACAATCATACCTCAAATCAAGCAAAATAAAGTTCACTTGTAAAAAGCTCGCCTAAGAGTAACATTAAAACTACTTAGATTGCTGCCTTGTAAGCCTCTCCCAAAGTTCAACAAGTTGGCCTCTCCTCCATTAACTTAATGTATTGCAATCAATAGGGAATATCTAACCTCGTAACACAAGTTAAATGACATTAAAATTTTAAGGAACAAAAAATTGTAAGGAAAGAATTGACAACATAGGAATCGCATACCCTAAATGATGACCAATAGACCAATTATAGGAAAGACCAAACCATATTTCTATCGCCCCCCCCCCCCCCCAAACAAACAATTACTAAAGAAAAATATAAATCACAACATTTTAAATAGAAACTATCTCATACAGTAAAATATATGCAAAAGAAAGTCATGTAGACAGTAGACATGCAAGAAAACAAACTAGTATTCCCTATGAATGTATGCACACCTCCTCCCTTTCCAAAACTCAAAAGTTGAGTCGTTGGAACTTGCATTATCATTGACAATGATCCACATCAGTCATTCCTATCCAAAGTATAGTTTGATAATTGTAAAAATCTTAAGCAAAACACTAAAGTTGATTGTTGAGAGATTATTGGGATGATACTTAAAAACTTTAAGGTTCAAGACAAAAAAGACGAGAATTAAGGAAAAATTTTACACAATCATACCTCAAATGAAGCAAAATAATGTTCATCTTCAAAAAACTCGCCTAAGAGTAACTTCATAACTACTTAGATTGCTGGATTGTAAGCCTCTCCCAAAGTTCAACAAGTTGGCCTCTCCTCCATTGTTTAATGTACTGCAATCAAAACGGAATATCTAACCTCATTACACAATAGTTAAATGACAAGAAAATTTTAAGGAACAAAAAATTGTAATGAAGGAATGGACAACAGATGAGTCACATACCTTAAATGATGACCAATAAATCAATTATAAGAAAGATCAAACTATATTTCTATTGCCCCCAAAACAATTACTAAGAAAAAATATAAATCATAACATTTTAAAAAGAAACTACCGTATGTAGTAAAATATAAGCAAAAAGAGTCATGTAAACATGCAAGAAAATGAACTTGATTTCCCTACGAATGTATGCACACATCCTCCCTTTCCAAAGCTCAAAAGTTGAGTCACTGGAACTTGTATTATCATTGACAACAATCCACATCAGTCATTCCTATCCAAAATATAGTTTGATAACTGCAAGAAATCTTAATAAAACACTAAAGTTGATCATTGAGAGATTATTGGGAAAATACTTAAAAACTTCAAGGTTCAAGACAAAAAAGAAAAGAGAAATAAGGAAAAAGCTTACACAAGTATACCTCAAATTAAGCAAAAACAATGTTCACTTGCAAAAAGCTCGCGTGAAGATAACTTCATAATGGTAGATTACTACCTTGTAAGCCTCTCAAAGTTAAGCAAGTTGGTCTCTCCTCCACTATCTTAATGTACTGCAATCAATAGGTAATATCTAACCTCGTAACACAGCAGTTAAATGGCATCAAAATTTTAAGTAACAAAAAATTGTAAGGAAGTAATTGACAAAAGAGAAGTCATATACCTTAAATGATGACCTACTAGTAAAATGAAAGACCAAACCATATTTCTATGAATCCCCCCACCCCCACACAAACAAAAAATTGATAACAAAAAATAAATCATAAGCATTTAAAATCGAAACTATAATATGCATTAACGCATATAGTAAAGAAATGGTCACGTAGACATAAAAGAAAACAAACCTGTATACCCTATGAAGGTATGCACACATGTCTTCTCTTTCTAAAACTCTGAAGTTGTGTCATTAAAACTTGCATTACCATTGACAACAATTCATATCAATCATTTCTATCCAAAGCAATGTTTGATAACTGTGAGAAATCTTAAGCAAAGAACATAAGTTGATAGTTGAGATCAAAAGGAAGATACTTAAGAACTTCAAGTTAAAGACAAAAAAAGAATAAAAAAACTAACACAATCATACCTCAAATCAAGCAAAATAATGTTCACCTGTCAAAAACTCGCCTAAAAATAAGTTCATCACTACTTAGAATGTTGCCTTGTAAGTCTCCCAAATTTAACAAGTTGGTTTCTTCTCCACTTTCTTAATGTACTCCAATTAATACGGTATATCTAATCTCGTGACACAGCAGTTAAACGACATGAAAATTTCAAGGAACAAAAAACTGTAGGAAAATAATTGGCAACAGAGGAATCAGATACCATAACAAGTCGACCAATTATGGTAAAGACCAAATCATATTTCTATCCCCTCCTTCCCTCCCCACAAACAATTACCAAGGAAAAACATAAATCATAAGTATTTGAAATAGAAACTGTCGTGCGCAATAAATTATATGTAAATGAAATAGCCACGTAGACGAACATGAAAACGAACCCGTATGCCCTATGAAGGTATGCACACTAGAACTTACATTATCATTGACAACAATCCACATCAATCATTCTTATCTAAAGTATAGTTTGATATCTGTGAGAAATCTTAAGCAAAGAACATAAGTTGATCGTTGACATCATAGGGAAGATACTTAAGATCTTAAAGGTTAAAAGACAAAAAAAAGAGAAGTAAGGAAAAATTTTACACAATTATACCTCAAATCAAACAAAATAATATTTACCTGTAAAAAGCTCGCCTAAGAGTAACTTCATAACCGCTTATATTGCTGTCTTGTAAGCCTCTCCCAAAGTTTAACAAGTTGGTCTCTCCTCCATTGTCCTAATGTACTGCAATCAATAGGGAATATCTAACCTCGTTACATAACAGTTACATAGCATGAAAATTTAAAGGAACAAAGAACTGCAAGGAAGGAATTCACAACATAGGAGTCACATACCTTAAATGATGACCAATAAACCAATTATAGGAAAGACCAAACCATATTTCTATCGCTTCCCACCAACAATTACCAAGGAAAAATATAAATCGAAACATTTTAAATAGAAACTATCATATGCAGTAAAATATATGCAAAAAAAAGTCACAGAGAAATGCATGAAGACGAACTTGTATTGCCTACGAATGTATGCACACGTCCTCCATTTCCGAAGCTCAAAGTTGACTCATTGGAACTTACATTATCATTGACAACAATCCACATCAGTCATTCCTATCCAAAGTATAGTTTGATAACTGTAAAAAATCGTAAACAAAGCACTAAAGTTAATCGTTGAGAGATTATTAGGAAGATACTTAAAAATTTCAAGATTCAATACAAAAAAAAAAAAAGAAATAAGGAAAAGCTTACACAATCATATCTGAAATCAAGCAACTCGCCAAAGAGTAACTTCATAACTGCTTAAATTGCTGCTTTGTAAGCCTCTCCCAAAATTCAGTAAGTTGGTCTCTCCTCCATTTTCTTAATGTACTGCATTTAGTATAGAATATCTAACCTCGTTACACATTAGTTAAATGGCATAAAAATTATAAGGAAGAATTAACAATATAGGAGTCGCATACCTTAAATGATGACCAAGAGACCAATTATAGAAAACACCCAACCATATTTCTATTGGCCCCCCGCAAACAATTATAACGAAAAATATAAATCATAACATTTGAAGAAGAAACTTTTGTATGCAGTAAAATATATGAAAAAGAAAGTCATGTAGACAAGCAAGAAAATGAACTTGTATTCCCTATGGGTGAATGCAAAAGTCCTCTCTTTCCAAAGCTCAAAAGTTGAGCCACCTGAACTTGCATTATCATTAACAACAATTCACTTCAGTCATTCCTATCCAAAGTATAATTTGATAACTATAAGAAATCTTAAGCAAAACACTAAATTTGATCGATGAGAGATTATTGGGAAGATACTTAACAACTTCAAGGTTCAAAACAAAAAAGAAAAGAGAAGTATGGAAAAAACTTAAACAATCTCATAATCCCTCAAATCAAACAAAATAATGTTCACTTGCAAAAAACTCGCCTAAAGGTAACTTCTTAACTGGTAGATTACTGCGTTGTAAGCCTCCCAAAGTTCGACATGTTAGTCTCTCCTCCACCGTCTTAATGTATTGCAATCAATAGGAAATATCTAACCTCGTGACACAACAGTTAAATAGCATAAAAATTTTAAAGAACAAAAAATTGAAAGGAAGTAATTGGCAATAGAAGAGTCACATACCTTTAAATGATGACTTACTGGTTAGAGGAAAGACAAAACCATATTTCTATCAACCCCCCAACACACAAACAATTATTAAGGAAAAATATAAATTCTAAGCATTTTAAATATAAACTATCATACATACTAAAATATATGCAAAAGAAATAGTCACGTATACATGCAAGAAAACAAACCTGTATGCCCTAAGAATGTATGCACAAATGTCCTCTCTTTCCAAAGCTTTAAAGTTGTCATTAGAACTTACATTACCTGACAACAATCCACATCAGTCATTCATATCCAAAGCATAGTTTGATAACTGTGAGAAATCTTAAGCAAAGAATTAAAGTTGATCGTTGAGATCATAAGGAAGAACCTTAAGAACTTCAAAGTTCAATACAAAAAAGAGAAGGAAAAAGCTTACACAAACATACCTCAAATTAAACAAAACAATATTCACTTGTAAAATGCTTGTCTGATGGTAACTTCATAACTGCTTAAATTACTACCTTGTAAGCCTCTCAAAATTTGACATGTTGGTCTCTCCTCCACCGTCTTAATGTAATGTCTAATCTCGTAACACAACAATTAAATTGTATGAAAATTTGAACGAACAAAAAATTATAAAGAAGTAATTGACAACAGAGGAGTCATATACCTTAAATGATGACCAGTAGGCCAATTAATGGAAAGACCAAACCATATTTCTAAATCATTAGCGTTTTAAATAGAAACTATCATATGCCTTAAAATATATGCAAAAGAAATAGTCACGTAGACATGCAAAAAAAAGAACCCGCAAGCCCTGAAAACAAGCACACATGTCCTCCCTTTCCCAAGTTTAAATTGTGTCACTAGAACTTGCATTATGATTGACAACAATCCATATCAATCATTCCTATCCAAAGCATAGTTTGATAACTGTAAGAAAACTTAAGCAAAACACTTAATTTGATCGTTGAGAGATCATAGTGCAGATACTTAAGAACTTCAAGGTTCAAGACAAAAAAGAGAAGAGAATGAAAGAGAAGGAAAAAACTTACACAATCATACCTCAAATCAAGCAAAATAATGTTCACTTATAAAAAGCTCACCTGAAGGTATAACTGCTTAGATTACAACCTTGTAAGCCTTCCAAAGTTCAACATGTTGGTCTCTCCTCCACCATCTTAACATACTGCAATCAATAGAGAATATCAAAACTCGTGACATAGAAGTTAAATGGCATAAAAATTTTGAAGGAACAAAAAATTGTAAGGAAGTAATTGACAACAGAGGGGTCATATACCTTAAATGATGACCAATAAACCAATTATTGGAAAGACCAAACCACGCAAGAAAACGAACCTGTATGCCCTGCGAAAGTATGCACACATGTCCTCCCTTTCCAAACCACTAAAGTTGTGTCATAGGAACTTGTGTTACCATTAATAACAATCCATATCAGTTATTCTTATCCAAAGCATAGTTTGATAACTGTAAGAAATCTTAACCAAAAGATTTAAGTTTATCATTGAGAAAGATACTTATGAACTTCGAAGTCCAACAAAAAAAAAAAAGTAAGAAAAAAAGGTTTTTTTTTTACAAAATAAGGTTCATCTATAACAAGCTCACCTGAAGGTTAGGTACCTAATTTGTAAGTATGTGCTTACATATTTATGGATGTATTGAGAATCTACACATAAACGCTCCTTACTAAACTCAGCTAGCGTCTTGCAGTACTATGTCTTAAGTGGCTACCTCTTTCTTGAGATCGGTGAGTTTTCCATCAATCTTTGACCAAACATAAGAAACTCACTTTTTGACGAAACAACCTAACAGATGATCTAAATGAACCCACATGGTAAAAACATACCTACTTTCGAAAATCAACCAATTGCAGTTAAGAATTCTTAAACAAAGGTATCAAGGCATCCACTTCTACAAGTAAAAGGCTTGATAAATCATTGTGTGAACTTCCGGCAAAACTCAAAAATTGTTACAATAGGGTTATAAAAAATGGACTCAATCCGGAAACCCGGAAACAAACTTTAAAATAGTCATATAGTAATAAAGATACACATAATAAAAAATAAAAATACAAGCACAGACACATAAGGAGGCACATACACACCAACACTTCGATAACAAAAAAAAAAAAAAAGAGTAATAACCACACAAGACAAACATGTTATACACATTAAAACACAAAAACACTCGAGATAAGAAAGATACAGACATACTATCATAAAAACATACACGCCAACAACCAATCGCAATAAACATAAAAACCTATACACCAAAAAAAAATTGATAAAAATAAATACACATTGTACACATAAAAACACACACAAAAACACATTGATTAAAAGAATACACATACACTAATGAAAACGCACTGCCCCCTTAAATTAAAAAACATACACACACTAATACACCAAAAAAACATGCACACTAACACACAAAGGCATGCACACACATACACAAAACTATTACACAAATACACATGTATGCGCACACCATCACTGAAACAAACACACAAACACACTAATACATACACACCCACACACAATGTGTTAACAAACACTACTACACAATAAAATACACATAATGCATCAAAAAAACATAGACACCAACATACCAAAACACACTATTAACAACACACTACACAAACACAAACACAACATACACACATACACTAATACATCATCTCATATCACACACACCCACTAATACACCATCTAAAATATGCACACACTAATACCTCAAAAAAATACACACACAATGAAGCACCTAACACATACACACATTCACAAAAATGCATACATTCCATCACATGTGTGTTAACACAAACTAATCCACCAAAAACACAACACTAATATACAATAACACACGCTATTACACGAACACAAATACACACACTAATACACTAAAAACACACATTAATACACCAAAACACACACACACACCCATCTAATCAACATATACATGCACACCCACACACCGTGTTAATACACACTAATATACCCAAAACACATACATACTCCTACACCAACAATAAACAACACAATAAAACACAATATTATAGAAACATACTAACGCATACACACTATATATCCAGAAAAAAACCCAAAAAAACATACGCTCTGTTCACACACACTAATACATCAAAGAAAACACACTCATACACTCTGTTCACACATACTAATACACCAAAGAAATACACTCATACACTAATACACCAAAGAAACATAGACACA
>CAUOFW020001826.1:0-68989 GCA_963454935.2 Ilex paraguariensis | reverse complement strand
TTGAAATAAATAAACGAAAAAAATAAATAAAATCGATAGTGATATGATTAAACCTGATTAGGGGGGACAGATTATGTTATGGATGTACTATGCAATATAGAATGTTTGAATTTGATTATTGAAAAATCAATATGGTAGTTGATTACAAGTATTATAATAACCACTGATGTTGATACCGTGATATAAACATTTGATGGTGTGAATAAATGAGAGCGAATAATTTTGGAATTATGATACTTATATCTAGCATTGCTTCAACAGTGTAAATGTGTATAATTGTGGAAACCATGAGTAGATTTTGCTGTAGCAAAAAGTTTGATGAATTAAATTAGTGCCGATTTAATGCAAATATGCATTTGGAAGTGCAGAAAACTGGAATAAAATTACATTAGAAAGGAGAATGAGATGTTTTGATAGGATTTGAATAACTGGTGTTTGAAATAAGTATATAGATAGATGATACATCTATGCCTACTAAATTTCAATACAAGGTGGGTATGTGTATAAGCATGTGTTTGAGTATTGAAATGATTATAGTATAGACATCCAAGGTGAGAATGGATAAGAGTAGAATGATATCAAGCTGTCAATTGAAAGGCAAATGTGATGTACGTAAACATATGCTGAAGTTATAAGGGTTGTATTTTTGTTTGGTAAGAATTCTTGTAAACCTTATATTGAAAATGCAAGCTACTAAAGTTTTGTTATAAATGGAATATTGAATTTAATTGGTATGTAAATTAAGCTCTATAGTAAATACAACTATCACAGGAAAATTGTGGTTAAAGGTAGTAAGAGAAAAATATTTAGCTATATCAATTTGCATATTAATTAGGGTTAATCACATTTCGACTAATGGTTGGCCATAGATCATAGAGAGAAGCTTGAAGAACTTTTGGTTTTTTTCTTTCCTCTCTCGTTTCTCTCTTTTTTTGAAAATCAACTTGGTATTGGGGAGAAAAATCTGATTTTCCTCCCCTATTTATACCGCTTAGATACTTGGCCCTAGTTGCGCCACATGCCTGCATTTCTCGGGTCCGATTTTATCCTGAATTAATTAAATCTTGTCCCATTTTAAGTTTAATATATTTTTATTTGCACTAAATTTAAATTATTCTCCTTGTTTCACAATTAATTCCCGGTCACATTTATTTTGGTCACGTGACACCTGATCACCTCGTAAAATACAAAAAATTTGACTGTCTCAAAATTTAACAAAAATTGATTGGGTAACTAGATTTCGCAAGATGAATGCAACGGTGAGGTCCATTTCATCATCCAAGTTCTAAAAAAAATTAAAATTTTAACCCGTACCATAGCAGCCAATTACCGTTTTGCCATTTTTCATAAAAAATTAAATTTTCTCAAGGTTTACATTTGTGACTGACAAACATTAAAGAATCAGATTGTGAGTTTTCACAAAAAAATTTAGAATTTTTCAAAGAAATGGACAAAAAAATTCTTTGGTTTAGTCTTGGTTATGTGAAGGGTGGTCGATTAATGTATATGAGAGAATTCAATCAATATTCTAAACCAATTTCAGGTTGTGCACTTGATCATCTCAACTGGATTAAATATAGGCAGAGTAAGGATTACCCTGAAACGCCATCTCATTCCAGTCCAATGCTTACATGATATGTGTGGCATAAGATTGCCTAGTTCATTGATTTACTGAGTTTAGAGGAATCTTATTAAAATTGATCTTTTATCACAATCAAGAAGGGTAAATTTTAGGATTTCATGTTTTCTTTTAAATTTTGGTGTGTTAAATTTTAATTTTAATGGTGTTTTGTTATGAATGTTTAATTAATTATACTTGAATGCGTTGATGCTTGTTGAACATAGGAGCAAAATTGCAATGAAAAGGAGAACCAGAGAGAAATTGTGAAGCTACTTGCAAGGAGATACGGTGGTGGCCCATCATCGTCAGCTTAGCCAGCCAGAATCTCTTACACTTTCTATGTTCTTTCTCTACTTTTCTCAAACTCTTTATTTACATTTCAGATAATGCACTATGTTTTGAGTATTTTTGGTTGTCTTTGGAAATTTACTTTCATGTTCTAGATTATGGTTTTATTTGGTTAATTTAGTTAGTTTGTTGTGTTAAGATAATTAAGTTGTATTATTTGCGATAAAGTTATATTGTCATTCTGTTAATTTACATATATAACCTTAACCAAATTACGGGGGATTTTTATACACTGTTTGTACACTATCTTTATATTTTCATTAAAAAAAACTCATCATTTTAAGCACGTAATAATTTCTTATTTTGAAAAATCTTTTGTAATAACATGATCTTTTATGAAGCTTACATATATAGTGTAGATGTGAAACCCTTGTGTTGATTTTGAGCCAATCTTCCTTGGAGTGATTCTTTAATGTTTACTCAAGTAAGAATTTCATTTCAACAGAAAATTTCTTTGAATAATCTCATTAATCTTGTTTTGATTAGCATTAGTTGAATGACATGTTAACATTCTCTTTTAAATCTTTATGAGAATGATGCAGGTGTACGAATTCTAGAAAATGATCTTAGGCCATTTGTGATTTTATTTTGAGCCCTATCCATTTCTTTTGCAAAACTATATTCCTTGTAATCCGTGATTGAGCCTTGGTAAGAATTATTTTTTTAAACCCATAAGTTAACCAAGCCAATGCAAGTATATTTGTCCAACCCTTGTTATCTAATTTTCTTGCAGACTCTCTTAAAAAAGGCGGTACACATGAAATAAGAAAATAGGGAAATATGGTTGGAAAAGAAAGGGAAAGAGAAGAAAAGAAAAGAATTTGTGATAGAAAAAAAGATAGAGAAATAGAAAAAGAAAAGGAAAGTATGCAACGAAAGAAAAATAGCCAAAAAATTACAAGCCTGAGATTGAAAATAAAGAATGAGAAATGATATGTTGTAAAAGCCTGAAAAGTTATAGGGGGAGGTGTGCTACACAAATTGAAAAAGATAGTTTTTTGAGTCCCTTAGATGTCGTTTCTTTGAACCCAATATCCTTTAGCCACGTTATACCCTAATAAAGTCCTTTTTGATTTCAGAAATCATGCACATGTATCATTTTCATCTATTCATTAACAGGGAGAATGCTAATAATGTTGTTTGATATAGTGTTAATATTCCTTCATGACATTATGCCAAATTCAGCTTTCTTCAAATAGCCTTCTTTTAGGAATATTACATGAGCCATTACTTTGCATTGATTTCAATATTCTTATCACATGTAATTATTGAGTGATAGTCATTAAAATTTGATGGTGTTCTTTTCTGAGTGATTTCCAGGAAAGGATTGAGAGCAAAGCTAACTTGTGTACAACCTAGTAAAGGATTATGATATTTCTTAAGTGTTGTTGAAGTAAAGAAATCTTCGCACACACACACAAGTTTTTTCTGAAAATATGCTGAATGGTGTTACACATGGTGGTGTTATTCTTACAGTGATATGGAATGGGGAGGTATTTTGGCAAAAGAATAGAATTATGATTTAATTTTATATATGAAAATATTAAGTAATTTATCTTAACTATTTAAGTTTGTAGGTACTTTCACTGGAAATTGTTACGAGACAAAACTCGTCTACTAGGGATCACCTAAGGGTTTAAATGTTTGTTGCATAAGCTAAATGCAATCATGAAATCTACGAAAATGATTTTATTTTATTTATTTATATTACTAGGGACTAGTAATGTTTAGTTGGGGGTATGATTAACCCAAAAAAATGTGAATTGAGTTAATATTTAGGGTTACTTATGTGCGTAAATTGAATTAAAGTGATTAATTTATGAAGTATTAGGGTTAATGTTTAATTTATCTATATTTTTTCCTTTTTTAAAGGTAATTAAGGAAATTTGGATGGATAAAAGTTCAAAGGTAACAACAAAGGGGAGGCAAATGTAAATCAATGGTCAACAAGTCAACAAAGGTGGGTTGTGCAAACCAAAAACCAGAGATTCACTACTGTCCAAATGGTGGTGGTGGCATCCGGATGGTTCCCTAAACTACCTTCCTCCTCTTTCTTCTCCCATTGGGCCATTTAAGCAACAAAAGGTTCTAATTGGCCAGTTTGGGTGTCTGTCGCCCTTGAAAGTTGGGACAAAAGTTGGCACCGTCTGGATGCCCCAAGCACCATCCGAATGGTACTCCCTACCATAAAATCTTATTTTTCATCAAAAATAGTGAATTGGCATTATTGGGATACCCAAGCACTGTCCAGACACACCCTAAAAACGGTTTCGATTAGTTTTAGTTTTTTCTCTATTTTTCATCCTATAAATACCACAAGGATGCTCCTTTAGCCCTATTTCATCAATTCTTAACCCTAAATAACCTTAGAGAGCAAGAGAGAAAATGTAAAATCCGGTAAATTTAAACTTTTTATAAAAAGGGCAAAATGATATTTTATCGCTACAGTTCGGGTTAAAAACTTAAATTTTTCTAGATCTCGAATGATAAAACGGATCTTACCGTTGGATTTTTCTTATGAAATCTAGTTACCACGTCAAATTTTATCGAATTCTGAGATGGTCGAATTTTTTACGTTTTACAAGGTGGTTGAGTCTCGAGTGACCCAAAAATGGATTTTTTAATAAAAAGTCAAAATTTAGAAAATAATTAAATATAATTTAAAATAAAAATATTTTGAACTTGAACCAGGACGAAATTTAATCGTTTCGGGACAAAAACGGACCCAGGAAAAAGTGGGTCATGTAGGACGTTGTGGGCCAAGTATTCTAAGACTATAAATAGGGGAGAAAATTTGATTTTCTCCCCATTTCTTCAAACGGTTCCAACGTGACAAATAAGAGAGGGAAAGGGCTTGAGTTCTCCCCCTTCTCTCTACGATCTACGGAGATCGAGTGCTCAGATCCACTCGGGCCAATAGGAAAAGTTGTTCTCCTCGTCAAGGCTATGCCTACGTACCAAAAACGATGGGTTTTACCGAAGATCAAGGAACGAGATTTTTTGAAAGCTTGAGATTTGGGCTAGAAGCGGGTTCTTAGGACTTCCTACGGTCGTTCTTTACGCTTCAAGAGGTAGGAATCCTTCCTACTCAGGTTTATTTTACAACCTAGGGTGTTTTATGTAATGGGTAAGTTGATAGAGATTTATATCACTTGCCTATGGATTGGAGTTGATGGAATTTATTGATTTGGTGAATTGGGTATGGGAAATTGACGTAATTTAAATTAAATTCCTAGCTTTGGATTGGTATGTAAAAATTACTTGTGTAATTTCATGGAACTTGATATTATGTGGGCATGCTTTGTGTTTTAATTATGCCTTCATGAACAAAGTGGGTTATTAGGATATATATGAGGAAATGACATGCTTGTGAATTATTGTTGGAGATGAAATGCTGAGGTAAGCTCATTGATATATTGACATTGTGATGAAATTGGTGATAAATTGCATGATATATGTATTCATGTGGTTAAAGTTGTTCATATGACATTCATTACATGTGGGCATGACACTAAGATAGCAATGGTGCATTACATTGCATTTGCACGGGAGCATCACATCCTTGGGCATGAGACATGGGTGTGGGTAGGGTGAGGGCATGGGTTGGTCAAACACCAAACTTGGTGGTTGACGAGTGGGTTCGGGAAAGTTGGATTGAATATCCGGCTGAGTCGCACGGTTGCATAAAAAAAAAAAAAGAATTGGGTCAGGGTTAGCAAAAAGGGCTAGACCATCCCTAGGGTGAGAGGTCCGGTGTTCGGATACGCACTTCCGTTGGTATAAGAGCCCATAAAGTATGTCGGTGTATGCAGAACCGTTGGTGAAAGTTCATGAATTATGTGCTGGTTGGGTGACCGTTGGTGTAAGTCCATAAATACCCACCCCAAGAAAGACCCAGAGATTTTAAATAGTCATTGGGTGTGTAACACAAATGGCGGGGGCTTGAAAAGCCTGGTTTTGATACTCACTACAAAGCATAGGGTGAAGGTAAATGGCCGAAGCTAAAAAGCTCGATTTTATACACATTGGCATTGCATGTATTGTGGAGTCGAGAAGGGCTCGGGTTAATTGCATGAATGGGTTCCATTTCATTTTATGGCATGCCATGTTAGATTCCAACTTTGATTTGCTTAAAATCATGGGTGGAATGATTGTTGTTGGAAAATGTTGCATGTGAACATTGCACATGCACTTAGGTTGGGGAGTAGCCTCTATAGAAAATATTCTACTGAGCATTGGCCCACCCTATGCGGGAAACATTTCAGGTGCGGGGTGCATTCCCGGTGGATGACACTCATTTAGGGCCTCGAGGGTGAAGAAGAGCCAGCTTGTGGCTTTTAAAATCAATTTTTGTAAAACTTTTGTTAAAATTCCATTTTGAAGTGTAATCGTATGGATTTGTCGGAATAGGACTTGTATCTATATTAGAATTTTTTTTGTGGAAAACATTGTTAAACATGTTTTAGGTGCAATTGTGGTGAATTGGAATGGGTTACCAATTGAAAACAAGTGAATTGGGCAAAACTATACCGGTACTGGTACTATCTGTCCAAAAGGCAAACCATACCGGTACGCAGTACCGGTACTGTCTCCTAAAATCTGAAATTCTTAAATTATTTTGCCATGCTTTTGGGCTCTATTTTCCTTGGTTCCAATGATACAAATGGACATTAAATGAGGTATATTAGACCTTGGTCGGATTAAATGATTAAAGGAACAAGGGTAATACGTGTGAGTTAAAATTTCAGGTAATGGAATAATAACAACGTGATGTTGAATCAAGCGACACTCACGGACAATTCCGCAGGTTGACAGGTAGTCAATGGGTTAAATAATGACCATCGATTTTAGGGGCGTCATAGAAAAAGAGAAACACAAGATTGAAGGGGGATTCTCATGTTGGAACAGATCAAACACGCTCAATTTACATACAAACTATAGAATCAAGGTAGGGTATTCTTCTTAAGTTCTTTCATTGAGACATAGGGTATAATTATGTATGTTTTAAATCTTCTATGTTATTATATGTTAAATAATCTTTCGTTCTTAGTTTCTTTTGATTAACATATTGTGACGCCCCTAAAATTGGGGGTCCTTTTATCAAATGTTGATAACTCATCAACCTGCGGAAGTACCCCTAATCATCGTACAACCCGACATCATGTCAATAGTATCCCCTTAACTGGAATCACTAAAAAACGAAGTTTGGGCAGAGTCTCCCTTGTTCTGGGAACTCTCAATACATAACCTGTGCACATTTTGACTATATGACCCATCCGAGGTCTAATATACATCAATTTAAACTCAATTATTGTCCATTTACATCACTAGAACAAAAGGGCTCAAGGCTCGGAAGCATAGGAAATCATTATTAAAATTTCAAATTTTTGGAAAACCTTCCAGAATGTTTTGCCCACTGGAAAATTCCTTCCGGAAAGTTTGATCGACCTTCTGGAAGGTTTTTGACAGATTGGCTTATCCCACAACACAATGTAATGCCAATATGTGAAAATCAGACATTCCAAGTGTAACGCCCCAAAAATCACCTTGGACGGCATTACAATCTATAAAATATTCACATCATAAGAGCAACAAAATAATTTCATCATTAAAGAAATTTCATCCATCAAATATCACATGTACAATATTATCCCAAAAGAATAGGCCAACCATGACCATTACATCCCAAAAGAATCACATTTAAACTTGCAGCGGAATAACAAAAGATTAGTCTAGACTTCACAATATTTCCATAATGAATTTCCTATTCTAGAATAAAAATAATGTTGCTCTAAGCATCTACCTCGGGATCCACGTTCCCTTCTATAGGAGTCTCCCAGTGTGCCGGTTCATCCGCTCCCAACTCCTCCTCTAGGACATAATCTGAAAAATATTATTTGTAGGGGGTGAGCACTAAGCTCTGTAGCAACATTTCTCCTATACTCGAACAAGGTTTAGAAAAGCATATAAAAACGGTTGGTCACCTTTCACAAATAGCATATATGAATTTTGAAATAAAACAAGGACAATTAAACAGATCTCAAGTTTAAGCAACAGCAGTAATTTAATACATAAGTGAAACCAATATACAACTAAAACTCCATTCCACCATAAATCGTTTCTCTCAAGTTCTTGTAGAATCTCATACTTCCCAAAATTCTTATAGAAACCATTATTAGTACAATGA
This sequence comes from Ilex paraguariensis, assembly GCA_963454935.2. Classification (NCBI taxonomy): domain Eukaryota; kingdom Viridiplantae; phylum Streptophyta; class Magnoliopsida; order Aquifoliales; family Aquifoliaceae; genus Ilex; species Ilex paraguariensis. The sequence continues at coordinate 60,833 of CAUOFW020001826.1, read as the reverse complement.
ACAATAACCCACCACTGTAATATACAACTAATAATTTATTCCACCATAAACCGTTTCTCCCAAGTTCTTGCGGAATCCCATACTTCCGAAGATTCTTGTAGAAACCATTTCATGTACAATGAACAATAACCCATCACAGCATTCATATCTCAGGAATGAAGTAAGATCTAGCATGGTCATCATCGAAAGCATCATGTCCCACATATCCACAAACACAAATCCTCGCAAGGATATCCAACCTTTGGAAAAGACGTGTGCCAACACAATGGCAGTGACGAATCCAACCCAGGCATTAGTATACTAATCCTCTGACACGGCACCCATGAGCTAATAGTGGTTTGATCCTCACAAGGCATCAACCCCACTACGAGTGGTAGGATATGTCCAAACCTACACGGAGTAAGAAGACGTCTACCCACTCCATGATACCCGGTCAATCGTAGCCCATGTTTATCCAAACAACCACACAAGAGATACAATACCAACAATTCCATCAATAATAAACAATTACCAAAACTCTCAATTCCATGGGTATTTCCAAGAGCACAAGTAATTTCAACAATCCCCAAATTTTCACATGTATCATTTCAATAGAACATTGAAGAAAATGCAAGAGATCATCATCAATATCATTTTATTACTCAACACAAAGCACTAAGGTTTTGAAATCAAGAATCAAGGAAGAATCAAAAGGAAAATCCATCACTCTTGAAAAGTAGGGTTTTAAATCAAGAAAAAGAGATTTCATGGGTATTCAACCCTAACTTTGTTTAAAACATGATAATAATTGCAAGAAGACCAAGAAACAAAGAACCCATAGCAAATACATAAGATTAGGAGTCAAAACATACATATATATTAGCCCTAGCATCAATGGACAAGAATGGACGAAAACCCCTACCTTGTTGTTCTTGAAGAACTAGGGTTTTGATCTTGAATCAACCCTTAAATCTCTGGTTTTTCCCTTTTGATCTTGTGTTTTTCTCTTTCTCTCTTTCTCTCTAAAGCTTCCTAGGGTTGAAAGTGGTGAAATGGGGTTAAAGAAGGCGTCCTAATGTATTTACAGGGTGAGAAACGGAGACAACACCCGAAATCGGGTCGAACTAGGTTTTACAGAGCGTACCCGTACTGTGTACCGATACTATTTAGCTTCTGGAGTTCGAAGTACCGGTACACTTTGTCTGCTGAAATGTCCAACGCAGTTTTGGCCTATTTAGCGGTCGATTTGGAAACTATCCGTGAAATACACTTTTGTAGCCCTTGAAGTCTAGTTTCTACTGTCCAAAAATCAGATCACTCAGAGTTATGAATAGAAAGGTATGGCCAAAATACTAAGGTAGTATCAAATTCCTTTCTACCTAAATCCTCTCCAAAATAGGTTTTAAATTCAAAGTACTTCCTAACTTCTAATACACCTCATATTATCTCTCCCAATGTTTTTTGACCTTCCGGATTCAATGGAGGCATTATGTTGACCTGAAAGCATTTAAAAACTTATCTAATCACCCTTCTTAAGCTAACACACCTTCAAAACTAAGTTTAACCCTAAATTCAATTCATTTGAAACTCAAATTCCATGATCCCACTTTTAACAATGATTCAAGGTTTCTGCCATCATCTTCTTAATCTTCGAGGAACTATTAAGATAATAGTAATCTTATTTAATTTTAATACAGGGTCTTACACCAAGCCCTCACCATTGATGTTACACATCAAATGCCAATTTTATTAATTAAAAATCATGTGTCTTTGTTGGGTAGCGGACTTTTGGTGTCGCACCGTCGGCTCCGTATATCGATACATTTTTAGACTTGCACTGTCGAAAGTGTACAAATGTAACACCCCACATTTTCTTTTATATATGTAGATAGATATATAGTAAATAATTGTGCTAAAAAAATGTGGATATATGTAGTGATGTGTGTTTGAATTTGGTAGATTGGAAAACTAGAGATTTAAAATGTTAGTGAAAATAATAGTTGAAATTTAGTTTTAATAAGTGAAAATATGAAATTTTAGGTCCTAAAACTTGTATTAAATAGTTTTGGTGTAGAAATTTGTGTTGGAGAGGTTTGGGATGGATTTGGTTCGCTTAGGAATGGATTGGAAATGGAAAAGGGACGAAGACAGGCTGTGAACAGTCCACTACTGCAACTTCAATCTCAATTTAGACCTTGATGCAGTCAATATCTCTCAAAACGCAAAACATTAAAGTTTTAGAGCTCTTTCGTATCATTCCATAGCATCTTGAATCATCTCAATCGGAGCTTGGATGAGAGAGTTATACTCAGACAACGAAACGATGTCAAAATAGTCTAATTAGCTTCGTTTTGCATTTAATGTCTCCATTTGCATCCTAAATCAAAATATAAGAATAATGAGTAATTTTAGGCTTCAAATAAGTATAAAAGGCTTTAAGAAATACCCTTTATCACCTTTTATTTGCAAACATCGCAAAACTTCATTAATAGCCGATTCGGATGGGTAAAATAGATATTTTAGTATTTCGGGTGTACGTTGACTTGAGTTCTGAGATAAATCATAAAAATAAATATTTTTAGGTTAAAATAACATTAAAAATGAATCTAGAATTTCAAAAAACCTTAGGGTAGTCATATGGATCAAATTGGAGATTCTTAATGGCAAAATCGTAAATTTGGAGAAACCCAAAAAAGCCTGTGAACAGTATTTTTCGGGGCTGCTATGTTTTAAACTCATTTTTATCTCATTTTCTCTCATTTACTTCACTCCCCTCACACCCCCACACCTCTTGAAACCCTAGAGAGCATTAGAGAAAAAGAAATGAAGGGAAAAACAAGAGATTCAATGGTGATTCAAAATCAAATATTCTTGTTCTTCACTGCAAAGCTAAGGATTCAAAGTATGAATTTTCTCTCATTCACTTACATTGAGGCTAGGGTATTTATATATGTACGTTTTGACTATCAATGGTGTATATATGCTATGGAATCATCGTCTCTTAGACTTTTTTCAAAGATTACATGTTTTGAACAAAGTAGGGTTTAATACCCATGAAATCTCCTTTCTAGTTTTGAAACCCTAATTTTTGGAGAGTGATGTATTTCCTTCCTAAATGTTTTCTTTATTATGGATTTAGAAACCTTAGTGCTTTGTGTTGGGTAGAAAAATGATGTTATTGTGATCTCATGTATTTTCTTAGTTGGTTGTGGAATTGTTATATGATATATTTTGGGGATTTTGGATAAATGCTTGAAAATTGAGATAAATGTTGAAATTGTATGCTTGGTTGGGTTGTTTTGTGATGCACATGTGTGAGAGGTTCCTTATAAGGATACTCATCCCTTCCCAAGAGGTTCCCGGTAGGGATGCTTGAAAAATAATGTAGTGATTGGTGAGAGGTTTCATGTAAAGATGCTCATCCATTTTCAAGAGGTTCCCGATAAGGATGCTTGAGAATTAAAGGTGACCTAAAGGGGGGTGGAGGTTTCCACAAAGTATGCCACCTACCGAAAGAATTATTGGAAATTGGTTATGGCAATTAACGGTTATTATTTGTATGTGGTGCTCGTTTATTCATTTAAGTAATTTTTTTAAATAAACTTGAGATCCTTTTCAAATGGCACTGCTTTATTTCAAATTATGTATCTATTTTATGTTAAAATTGAGACCAACCGTTTTAAATGCTTTTCTAAACCTTGTATGGGTTTGGGAGAATTTTTCTACAGAGCTTCGTGCTCACCCTCTATCGCTAACATTTTTCAGATTACCCATTTGAGGAGGAGGACGTAAGGGTCGAGGAGCCCGCTACTTGAGAGACTCCACTGGACGGGAGTGTGGATCTTGAGATGGACGCATAGAGTGACCTCCTTTCCTTTTGTACTAGACTAGGACATTCTTTTGGAATATTGTATAGTCTAGCTTCTTTTATTTATTCCGCTGCGCTTCTTTAATTAATTTTTGAGATGTAATAGTCATGACTTGGGCTTATTCTTTTGAATAATGTTGTAAATATTCGTGGATGACAAATGAAGTCTTGTTTCATAAGGGATTATATTAGTGCTCTCATGATATGAATGATTTTAGAATGTTATGTCGTCTAGGGTGAGTTTTGGGACGTTACAAAGTTGGTATCAGAGCTTAGGTTTTAGGTCTTACATGGGAGCTGTAGGTTATGGAATCACCTCTAGAGCTTTAGGATTAGGGAGAATCAAATCCTTGAGTGAAATTTTATACACGTTCTACGGCTTAGCTTAACCTAATATTTAGGATGTCCTGTACATCCATGAGCTAAGTTGTGAATTAATGTCCAGGATTAATGGCGAACAAGGACGGGGACGCAGACTTAGGCGTGGGCGTGGAGGTTGAGCGAATCCACCACCACCACCTTCGAATGCCATGCAAGGCGTTTACTAATGCTTGAGGGAGCTCACCACTTTGGTACAAAACCAAAATGGTAACAACAACCACAATGGTGGAGCTCATCCTCTCGCTCAAGTACCGGGCAATGGGAACGGAGACCGAAGGATGATAGTTCTTCAGGAATTCTTAAGACAACGACCACCCAATTTCCAAGGGAGCTCCAATCCTTTGGAGGCAGATAGATGGATCCGTCGAGTGAAGAAAATCTGTGACGGCATGGGAGTTGCCGAGGAGTTGAGTTGGTTTGGCGACCTACCTGTTTGAGGGGGACCGACTATTGGTGGGATGCCATAAAGTGGAGAAGGGACACCGATACACTCACTTGGGAAGAGTTCGATCAATTTTTCCAAGATAAGTACTTTCCTGAATCGGTTAAAGATCGAATGAAGGCAGATTTTCTTGCACTACGACAGGGTAGTATGACTGTGGCTGAGTATGAGAGGCGGTTCAACGAGCTCTCCCGTTATGCTACGGGATTTATATCTAATGAGGCTGACAGGGCCAAACGCTTCGAGTAGAGTCTGAGGCCGATCATCAGGGAGAAGTTGGTGGCTCTCAGGATCCGTGATTTTGGGGACTTGGTGGACAGAATTACGTTGGTAGAGAAAGACATAGAGGATAGCCAGCGACGATAGGGCTTCTTGAGAGGAGGTCCGATCCGGATGGGTGCTAGCACTAGTAGGGCACAAAGACCGACACCATACCGTCGCCCAGACGAGACAGATGGACAACGACTTTTGCATGCGGAGGTGTGGGGCATATTCGGATGCATTGCCCAATTTTTTCCACCTTAGGGGCCTATCCAGACCGCCAAACAGGTACCAACAGCCCAACCACCACCACCGAGGCCTGCACCGTAACGACAGATACAAGCTCAAGCCCCCGGCGATGCCAACCAAGGGCGAGTATTTGCTTTGACTTAGCCGAAGGAGTACATTGTCAATGCCGTTGTGGAAGGTATCGTCCTTATTTACAATTCTTGGGCCCGAATATTATTTGACCTCGGTGCAACACACTCATTTGTACGTACGACATATGCACTTGATTTGGGATTGAGTTTCGCGAAACTAGAGCATGTTATGAACATTAGCTTGCCCACAAGAGAACGGTTAGATACTAGCCGAGTTTGCAAGGGTTGCGTGCTTCGCATTGGGGAGCACGAATTGATTGTAGATTTCATTGCTTTAGAGATAAAGGGGTATGATGTGATTTTGGGATGAACTTGTTGTCCACTTTTCGGGCGGTAATGGATTGTTTTCGCAAGCAGATTATATTTCAGTTGCCGGGAGGAGTCATATTCAGTTTTGTGAATAACCAAGATTCTTCCCATCCATTTCCTACTACAGGTAGTAGATTCTTAAAAGTAAAATCGGGAAGTCATTTAGGTTTCTTAGCTAGCTTGATGGGAGATGACAGGGATAAAATCCATACGGATGTAGTGTTAATTGTATCAGAGTTTCTGAATGTTTTTCCCAAGGAATTATCCAGATTACCGCCACATAGGGAAATTGAGTTCAAGATCGATCTTTATCCAGAACCGAACTCATATCCATTGATCCCTACCGGATGGCACCTTTGGAGTTGAAGGAGCTAAGGAAGCAGTTGGATCACTTGTTGGTGATTGGGTTTATCCGTCTAAGCACTTCACCTTGGGGAGCCCCGATCCTCTTTGTGAAGAAAACAGATGAGACTCTACGCTTGTGCACGGATTACCGTAGGTTGAATCGGGTTACCGTGAAGAATAAGTATCTGTTGCCGAGAATTGATGACTTATTTGACCAGTTGAAGGGTTCGAAGTATTACTCCAAGATTGATCTTCACACGGGGTATCATCAGCTGCGGATTAAGGAGGAGGATATTCATAAGACTGCTTTTCGTACTCGGTATGGTCATTTCAAGTATATGGTGATGCCGTTCGGATTGACTAATGCCCCCGCAGCCTTCATGGATTTGATGCACAGAGTCTTCTGGCCTTACCTCGATCAATTTGTCATTGTGTTTATTGATGATATATTGATTTACTCATAGACTCAGGAGGAACATGCTCGTCATCTCTCTATTGTGCTACAAACATTGAGAGAACATAAGTTATATGCAAAAATGAGCAAGTGTGAGTTTTGGATGAAGGAAGTGAAGTTCCTTGGCCATGTTGTGTCTGAGCAAGGAGTAACGGTTGATCCCGCAAAGATTAAGGTCATGATGAAATGGGAACCACCAAAGAACGTAACAGAAGTATGGAGTTTCTTGGGGTTAGCCGGCTATTATCGTAGGTTTGTGGAAGGGTTCTCCAAGCTTGCGATGCCGATGACTCCCCTTACAAAGAAGGGGGGGAAATTTTTGTGGACTCAAGCGTGTGAACTAGCTTTTCGCACCTTGAAGGAGAAGTTGACGACGGCACCTATCCTCATTATTTCGAGTAGTGGGGAAGGCTACGATGTCTACACCGATGCTTCACTACGAGGCTTGGGAGGCGTTCTAATGCTAGGGGGCAGGTAGTGGCGTATGGCTCGAGGCAACTCAAGGTGCATGAGCAGAATTATCCCACACACGACTTGGAGTTGGTTGTGGTGGTGTTTGCTCTTAAGTTGTGGAGATGTTATTTATACAAGGAGAAATTTCAAGTGTTCTCGAATCATAAAAGCCTCAAGTATATCTTCACACAGAAAGACTTGAATCTCTGACAAAGAAGGTGGATTGAGTACTTGGAAGATTATGAGTTCACGCTCAACTACCATCCGGGAATGCCAATGTAGTTGCCGACACTCTTAGCAGGAAGTCTCGGGGTGAAATCAATTTTCTTGCGGTAAATAGATGAAAAATGATTGATGCATTGGAGGAGTATGATCTATGGGTGGATGGACCGGAGTATCAACCATATCTATTAAACCTTGTAGCTCAACCGACGCTTCGGCGACGGGTAGTGGAGTTGCAATGCCTGGATTCGGAACTCAATTGGATTAGAGCCCGATTGGAGAATGGAGAGGTGATTGAAGGATGGTCTTGGAAGAATGGAGAGTTGAGATATGGGGAAAAACTATGTGTTCCCGATGATTCGTCCCTAAAGGAGGAGATACTGGGAGAGTGTCATCGCTCCAAGTTTGTTATCCACCCTGGTAGCACAAAGATGTATAGGGATATGAAGCGTCAATATTGGTGGAGGGGAATGAAGCGAGATGTGGCCAAGTATGTGGCAAAATGTGTAGTGTGGCAAAATGTGCAGTGTGCCAGCAGGTGAAGATTGAGCATCAAAGGCCAAGAGGAGTCCTACAGTCTTTGCATATTCCAGAATGGAAGTGGGATCACATCACCATAGACTTTGTGTCGGGTTTACCACGGACGTCGCACGGGTATAATGCAGTGTGGGTTATTGTGGATAGACTCACCAAGTCCGCTCACTTTTTAGGTATGAAGACCACAGATACATTCGAGACTTTGAGCCAGTTGTATATCCTTGAGATAGTGAGGTAACACGGCGTTCCGCTCTCGATTGTGTCGGATCGTGACTTTAGGTTTGTAGCGAGATTCTAGCAGAGTCTACAACAAGCGATGGGGATAGAGTTACACTTCAGTATGGCTTTTCATCCCCAAACGGATGGCCAATCCGAGAGGGTGATATAGATTGTGGAGGATATGTTATGCGCTTGCGTGTTCGACTTCAAGGGGAGTTGGAGAGACCACTTACCATTGGTGGAGTTTGCTTACAACAACAGCTATCAAGAAAGTATTGGGATGACACCGTATGCATCATTGTATGGAAGACCATGCCGATCACCGACGTGTTGGTTAGAAGCCATCGAGAATAGTTTGTTTGGACCAGACATTGTTCGAGAAACTACGGAGAAGATTCAACTCATCCGAGAGAGGCTACGGACGGCGCAAAGTAGACAGAAGATCTATACGGACCACAGATGAAGACCCTTAGAATTCAAGGTGGGAGACTACGTATTTCTCAAGGTGTCACCCAAGAAAGGCGTGTTTCGATTCGGTAAGAAGGGGAAGTTAGCGCCAAGATATACCGAACCGTTTGAAGTAATCAAAGTGGTAGGCAAGGTGGCATATCAACTTCGACTACCAGCCCAACTGTCCGGAGTACATGATGTGTTCCACGTGTCCATGTTGAGAAGGTGTCACTCGGATGCAACTCCAGTCGTGAACTTGGAGGAAATTGAAATTCAAGACGGAGCAACCTATGAAGAACAACCGATAGAAATTCTTGATGCCCAGGAAAAAGTGCTTCGCAACAAAGTTATCAGATTGGTGAAGGTTTTGTGGCAACACCATGGAGTGGAGGAAGCTACATGGGAACCGAAGCAAGAAATGCGGGAGAAGTATACATATTTGTTCGCTACTTGAGGTAAGTTTCGAGGACGAAAATTTCTTTAAGCGGGGTGGATTGTAACACCCCGCATTTTCTTTTATATATGTATATAGATATATAGTAAATAATTGTGGTAAAAAAAATGTGGATATATGTAGTGATGTGTGTTTGAATTTGGTAGATTGGAAAAAGTACAGATTTAAAATGTTAGTGAAAACAATAGTTGAAATTTGGTTTTAATTAGTGAAAATATGAAATTTTAGGTCCTAGAACTTGTATTAAATAGGTTTGGTATAGAAATATGTGTTGAAGAGGTTTGGAATGGATTTGGTTGGCTTAGGAATGAATTGACAATGGAAAAGGGACGAAGACAGGCTGTGAACAGTGCACTACTGCAACTTCAAGCTGATTTAGACCTTGATACAATTAATATCTCTCAAAACTCAAAACATGAAAGTTTTAGAGCTCTTTCGTATCATTCCATAGTATCTTGAATCATCTCAATCAGAGCTTGGATGACAGAGTTATGCTCAGATAACGAAACGATGTTAAAATAGTCCAATTAGCTTCGTTTTGCATTTAATGTCTCCATTTGCATCCTAAATCAAAATATAAGAATAATGAGTACTTTTAGGCTTCAAATAAGTATAAAAGGCTTTAAGAAACACCATTTATCACCTTTTATTTGCAAACATCACAAAACTTCATTAATAGCCGATTCAGATGGGTAAAATAGAAATTTTAGTGTTTCGAGTGTACGTTGACTTGGGTTTTGAGATAAATCATAACAATAAATATTTTTAGGTTAAAATAACATTAAAAATGAATCCGGAACATCGACAAACCATAGGGTTGTCATATGGATCAAATTGGAGATTTTTAGTGGTAAAACAGTAAATTTGGAGAAACCCTAAACAGCCTATGAACAGTGTTTTTCGGGGCTGCTATGTTTTAAACTCATTTTCATCTATTTTCTCTCATTTACTTCACTCCCCTCACACCCCCACACGTCTGGAAACCCTAGAGAGCATTAGAGAAGAAGAAAGGAAGGGAAAAACAAGAGATTCAAGGATGATTCAAGATCAAATATTTTTGTTCTTCACTCCAAAGCTAAGGATTCAAAGTAGGTGTTTTCTCTCATTCACTTACATTGAGGTTAGGGTATTTATATATATATGTTTTGGCTATCAATGGTATATATATGCTATGGAATCATCCTCTCTTAGATTTTTTGCAAAGATTACATGTTTTGAACAAAGTAGGGTTTAATACCCATGAAATCTCCTTTCTAGTTTTAAAACCCTAATTTTTAGAGAGTGATGTATTTCCTTCCTAAATGCATTCTTTATTATGGATTTCGAAACCTTAGTGCTTTGTGTTGGGTAGAAAAATGATGTTATTGTGATCTCATGTATTTTCTTAGTTGGTTGTGAAATTGTTATATGATATATTTTGGGGATTTTGGATAAATGCTTGTAAATTGAGATAAATGTTGGAATTGTATGCTTGGTTGGGTTGTTTGTGATGCACATGAGTGAGAGGTTCCTTGTAAGGATGCTCACCCCTTCCCAAGAGGTTCCCATTAATGATGCTTGGTAAATAATGTAATGATTGGTGAGACGTTCCATGTAAGATGCTCATCCATTTTCAAGAGGTTCCCGATAAGAATGCTTGAGAATTAAAGGTGACCTAAAGGGGGGTGGAGGTTACCACAAAGTATGCCACCTACCGAAAAAATTGTTGAAAATTGGTTATGGCAATTAGTGGTTATTATTTGTATGTGGTGTTCGTTTATTCATTTAAGTAATATTTTTAAATAAACTTGAGATCTTTTTTAAATGTCACTGCTTTATTTCAAATTATGTATCTATGTTATGTTAAAATTGAGACCGACCGTTTTAAATGCTTTTCTAAACCTTGTATGGGTTTAGGAGAATTTTTCTACAGAGCTTCGTGCTCACCCCCTATCGCTAAAAATTTTCAGATTACCCGCTTGTGGAGGAGGATGTAAGGGTCGAGGAGCCCGCTACTTGAGAGACTCCACTGGACGGGAGTGTGGATCCCGAGGTGGACACATAGAGCGACCTCCTTTCCTTTTGTACTAGATTAGGACATTCTTTTGGAACATTGTGTAGTCTAGCTTCTTTTGTTTATTCCGCTGTGCTTCTTGAATTAATTTTTGAGATGTAATAGCCATGACTTGGGCTTATTCTTTTGGATAATGTTGTAAATATTTGTGGATGACAAATGAAGTCTTGTTTCTTAAGGGATTATATTAGTTCTCTCATGATATGAATGATTTTAGAATGTAATGTCGTCCAGGGTGTGTTTTGGGGCGTTACTATAAACCAATAGTCCAGTCTTGTACCCGAGGGAGAGTCTAGCCCTTATTGCTATACCCGACACAAGTTTTTCATGCAACCGTACGATTCAATCGGAACTTCGTTCTAACTTTTCCCAAGCTTTTTCATCATCCATCAAGTATGGTGTTTGATTTAGCCATGTCCACACACTCACACTCATGCCCAATGCCCATGAATGTGATACCAACATCAGGCCCAATATGCAATGAATGTCAAATGAGCAATTTTAACACATACCATAGATAATTACATCCTAAACATATAATTTTCGTAATTCATCAATTGCCAATATATCATAAGCATATATCAACATTTCATTCAACACAATTTCCAAGCATGTCATCATTTAATCATGCAATTAATACACTAATTTCATCAAGGCATAATGTAAATACACAACATGCCCACAAACCACATTTTGTCAAGAATTTACATACTTAGCAATTTATAATCACCAAGTCACTCTAAAATTAAATTTACCCATTTCCAATACCCAATTCCATCATCTTTACAACAATAGGCAAGTGATATATAATTCTATCAACCTACTCATCTCATATAAACACCTAAGGTTGGAAAACCTAATTATGGAGGAGAAAACCCTACCTCTTGAAGCGTAAAAGAACGTTGGGAAGCTCCAAGATTATGATTCAAGCTAGAATCTTCACTTCCCCCAAATTCCATTTCTTGAACTTCAGTGAAAACCCTCCTTTTTGGTATGGACACGTATCCCTCGTCGAGGAGAACAATTTTAATTCTTGGCTCGAGTTAATTTGAGCGACGGAGAGACGTAGATCGTAGAGAGAAGTTAGATTTTCTCTTTTTTTCCTTATCTTCCTCTCCAACGTTGAACCAGCAGAAAGAAATGGAGAGAAAGTTGATTTTCTCCCCCTTTTTATACCCCTTAATTACTTGGTTCACAACGCGCCACACATCCTCTTATTCCCGGGTCCGTTTTCACCCCAAAATGATTAAATTTCGTTCCGATTCAAGATCAAAATATTTTATATGAAATTTTTTAAAATTATTTTTTAACTTTAAAAATTTTATTTTTGGGTCATCCGAGGCCTGATCGTCTCGTAAAATGTAAAAAATTTGAGTATCTCAAAATTGAACAAAAATGACGGAGTATCTAGATTTTGCGAGATAAATCCAATGGTGGCATCCGTTTCATTATCCGAGCTTTAGAAAAAATCAGGTTTGCAACCCGTACCGTAGTGACAAATTACTATTTTGCCCCTTTTCGTAAAAACTTCAAATTTACCTGGTTTTACACATATTTTTTGTTCTTAATTCTTTTTGAAGTAAAATATGGCTTTCAATGGGATACATGTCTTGTATCCAAGAAACATTGTTATTGAATTTTTAAAACCCTATTCTTCCAAAATGCATGTTCTATTGTGAAAGTCATATGGATTCTTGATTTCTAAATTCCTATTATTGTCTAAATTTGGTTTTCAATCAATTACTTGTTCTTGTTTCAAGAAAATTGTGATTTTTGGCAAAATCCTAGAATTTTGAATATCAAATTTGTGAAGGTTTTCTTAATATGATCTCTTGCATATTTTAATTCCTTTATTATTGTAGTATATTTAGAATTGTGAAATTGTGATACTTGAATTGTTAATAAAAATTATGATTGGTTAAGATTGTGGTTATAAGAATATTGTGGTTTCATCTCTTGTATGATTTGGGTGTGATGGACTTGAATTGCCTTCAAGAGCTGTCGTATAGTGTGAGAGGTTAGTCTATTCCAATGGGAGTGAGATGGTTGCCTAACACTTGTAGTGGATTGTTATTTGGTAGAGCAACCACTATTGTTCACATAGGTTCGAGGCTGAGGAATGGTATACATTTCCTAAGAAGGATTTTTCAATATCGTGTGAGACAATATATGCTCTTCCTAAAATTGTTTGTAATTTAGCCCTACGGGAAATGATTGAAATTGTGTAGTTGGGATGGGTGAACGAAATAGAATCGTTGTGTAGATTTTCGAGAAGCAATCAACCTACATGAGAATGGAGATGAACTAGCATACATGAGAATATGAGATTATGCTACTGAGTTAATTATTGATTGCTTTAATTTCTTGCAAGTTTATTCATATCATTGATTTACTGTATTCTGTACACTTGAGATCATTATAACTATCATGGTTTTACTTTCAAAAATTTATATATACTATTTTTCAAAAGAGACTTGCCTTCTTTTTATTTGTTTTAAAACCTTGTTGGTATTTGAAAGAGATTTCTTATAGGTTTTTGCTCACCCCCTACAACATACTTAGAGTTTTTGGCATAAAAGATGATATCAATATAGATGAGCAAGTTGATTATGAGCCTTTTATAGGATCAAGATGTGGACCTTGTCTTATAAGAATAAAGTTGTTCTATTTCTGGTTTAGCGTTTGAGAAATATTTATGAAACAATGTTTTAGCTAGTTTTTATTATTTCGTTGCTATATATTTTTTGGCTTTGAATTATAAGTTGGAGAAAACTCAATATTTTGTTGGTTTTACTATTTATTCTTTGTTAGATAGATAAATGGTTTATTATCTAATGGTTGCTTTTAGTTGCTCTCATGGTTGGATGATTTCTAGATAGTAATGCATCCTAGGGTGGATTAGGGTGTTATAAATATTGTATAAAGGATTGTGAAATAAACTTATATGAATTGTATTTTGTGTAAAATTGTATGTTATATGAATTTGGATGGATGTGATATGAATTGAATGAGTTGGAATTAAAAAAGAATTGAATCAGAGGAAATCTGGGCTCTTCTACTGGTAGAACTCTGATTACCTACCGGTAGAAAATTTTATGTGGGCTCTTTTACCAGTAGAATGTTGATTATCTACTGGTAGAAGAATTCTGGAGAGCCCTTCTACCAGTAAAACGTTGATTTCCTAGCAATAGAAGAATTTTAGTGGGCACTTCTACCAGTAGAACGTTGCTCTTCTACAGGTAGGTCCCATTAAATTTTCAAAAATTTAAAATGATCTTGTCTAGCGTTCCGGCCTTGAGTCATTTTGTTCAAAAGGTGTAAATTGAGTAATATTAAGGACAAATTGATGTATATTGAACATTAAAATAGTCAACCAATTGAATTGCACAAAGGTTATGCGTTTGGCATTTGTAGAACTACACATGGAAGAAGCTGGCTGTCTTCTCTCTCTCTCTCTGTGTCGGGTTAGATAAAGATTTATATCATTTACTATTTGTGTGCACTTTTGCCTTTGTTCTTTTCGGTGTTGGCCTAGATCTCTAACAATGCTAGCTTTGACCAAAATCTATTTTTCAATTTTAAACCTCTTTTTTGTAAATTAATTAGAATCACATAAACTAATTCTGGATAATGGAATCCACCAGATGAATCTAAGCCATCCCAGAATAACAACTGATAACTGAGGGACAAACACATGGCATCTGAAGACCCTATCTATATAGGGTGGATAATCAAACACAAGTGGGCCATAAACATAAGGAAAAAAAAAAACCTAATATTTTTTGTGGGAAAAGAAAGCCCTAACATGGACAGCTTTATTGACAACCACCACTATGCCAACCTTAATCAAATGTATTGAGCTAAATTACAACGCAAAACCATGTGACCCTATCCATTAATCAAAACTATAAAGGAGTTGTGGTCCTTCACCCCCAATAGGGCTTGTCTATATGTCATTGTATCTCAACCATTGACACCTAACACAGAAGAATCACCCAAAGCTAAAGACAAAAGGGTGCCCTCAACGATTTCCACCAACTTGGCCAATACATAACCATCCCATAAATAATGAAATATAATTAAGTGAAGTGGAACCGCTAATGTGACGCCTGGTGTTTTCTGATAAATTGAAGAGTAGTTTTTAACTTATTTTTCAATCTATAATTTTTTGAGTAAAAACCGGTTTTGAACATGTTGTTTAATTTAAAGGTTTTCTATTGGAAACGAATAAATAATAAAAGTGTGTATTTAAACCACGCTTTTATAAACTACGACATATTACGAAATAAGCTAAAAATACTATAAAAGGGCAACAAAATTATAAAATCACGGTAACTTACTAAAAAGGAAAAAAAAAAGAAAAAACTTATGAAAAGCTTATGGATTCTATAGCAGTATCTTCTTAAACTAGGAGGCGTCGATGACACTTGTAGCACTTGACTAGTCTTCCGGAACACTTTAGTTCTCATCTCTTTTGCACCGAATAATTACTTTTACAAGTGTAACCCCAAGGGATGATTTGAATTTAGGACATATAACTTCGTAAGAGGATTAGATTAGTTGTATATAATGTGAAGGTTTCACGGATGGAAGCCCTAGCTGGATTGTTCCAGTTGCCCCAATACTGAAAACAACCACTTAGACGATAGTGTCTCCAACCCAGCATTTCTGTCTACGCAAAGGACAACGCAAATGTGACAGAAGCAAGCATGCGCCGTTTATATTCCATCCAACCTTAAAAATAAAAGAGGGGTGCTACATTGACCAAAAGAGGTGATTAAAAATACATACTAAATAATTTGGCATTTTCATAATGGGACAAATTTGAATTTCAAATGTGTAAAAATTAAATTAACAACACTATTATGATAATTTGACATCATTTAGTCTATGTTTTTTTTTCTACTTTTTTTTTGTCAATGTAACATTACTCTAAATAAAATGTCACATTTACCTTTATTATTTCCTTAGCAAAAAGGTCCTACTATAAGCTGCACTTCGTTTAGATACTGAGCTATTTTTCTAATCTATTGTTTAACTAACTTAAGATTTTGGGTTAGACTACAAGCTATAAATACATACGGGCTGGTCACAACTTATTTGAGGCCAAATTAGGGCTCAAAAAATCGGGTCAATTGAAAGAATTAGGATCCATCCTAATATATTAAAATTGATCTCGAACAATTCTATTTTGTTATAACATTAGTCATAGCCCGCGCCTGAAGACACGATGAAACATAAGATTCGAGCATCTAAAAAATCAATCTCATTATATTAAATTTTTTAAACATGTGTATACTATCGTATATGAATAATGTTTGAAATAAAAATTATGTTAAACTACAAATTAATCAAATATTAAATGATTGAACATGTCATAGATATGAGTTATGTAATATTTTTAAGGAGAAAAATATATAAGGGATAAAAATTCAAGTTACTATGTGTTTTATTATATAGATTACTAGATTAATTCATAAGCTCTCCTTTATTTACAGTAACCCTCGGTCGAGCACTAAAAAATAACTCAATGGTATTGTGCTCTTACCTTATAAATCTAACTCATGTGGCAACTCTGCACATATATTTACGTACATCAACAATGTTATGATACTTTTTTTGCTTTCCCAAGCTTAAAAAATCATAAAGATTCATAAAAAGACTTGGATCAGACGTCTTTTAGGTTTATCAATTTGTAGCAATACTATGGACCATTTAGGTTGAGGCAGTCATTGTAATTAGTATACTGCAATGCTATGGACGACTTGGCTTGTGGTCCCTTTCCAAGCCATTAAAATAGACTGCTCCTGCAAATCACACACAGACACACCCACCCACCCACCCACACATACACACACGGAGGGAGGGAGAGAGAGAGAGAGAGAGGAGCAGCGAGTCAATGTCAATAGCTGTAAGGAAGGGCCTTAACCAACCACTCAAAACTCTATATATAACACTGTACATCAAAGAGGGAGATGGATCATTTATATAGATGAGGAAGAGAGTCACGAGTGTTTCAAATGAAAACATGCATGGCTCGTGTTGCAGCACTACCTTAAAGGGATTCCCAAGCCATATTCAGGGTACGCCTCTTCATTTCATAGGAGTCCGATGATGGTATGTTGGTCTGAGAGGTTGAAGCTGCCAGCATGATCTGGTAAGAAAAAACCCATATCCATTTTAGTTGGGTCTTCTTTTCCATACGTATGGACCTATCAAAATATATCGATTATCTTGCCTTTATCCTGGTTGAGGGACTTTCACTCGATGTAGTGCATAAAATAGTGGGATTATAGCAGTTGGGATTGCAGACATAATGGAAGTTTTAGGGTGATGTTACTATATTGTAGGAATAAGGATGCTAGATTTATTTTCAATTTTCGGATCAGTTTTCTAGTCAGCCAAACAAGGGTTTGGAGACATATGTTTGAACCTAGTCCATGGATATGGTTCCATCAGGTCATCTTGCAGCTTCAATCACTCATCCACCAACAATAAAAAGAAATCTTCAGACCCTGCTTTTTCTGAATACTCTCTCATGTTTATCGGATCCATCCAGGTAACTTTCAGTTACTGCTCTTTTATTTTTTTCATTTCTCTAGGAGAAAAAGGTTATTTCAATTTATTTTTCGAAATAGTTTTTTTTGTTTTGTTTTGTTTGCTTACGTATACTATTCTGTTAAATCTGTATTTCTTTGTTGCTCACATGGATGCTTATAAACATGTACACATGAATGCACAACCACCCATCAGCTTGTCCAAGTCAAGTCATCAAGAATTTTCAACCAATCCGGCACCAATTCTTTTAGAGATACAAAAAGTCAAGGAAGACAATGTATCTATGTTTCTATATTCATTCCTGCTCTCTCTCTCTATCTGTGTATTTGTTTGTCTCCACTAAGTACATAATATAAGAGTCAGCTAGTAAAACAAATTTTCAAGACACGAGAAGACATGCCTCTTAATCAATTACCATGTATTATAATCTTGGAATTGTATACTTTACGGTCAGAAGCAAATCAATACAAGAACATTTTGTACTCTAATAGGTATTTATTTCTTTAATTTTTTTTTTGGGTATTGTACTAAAATATGTATAGGTATTATCACCCGGCTCTTTATAACTTCACCAAACTGATTTCGTATAGCTTTTTAGGGATTCACCAAACATGAGAACCAAAGCCATGATGGGGTGTGTTTCCACCTTTGTCGCAATTAAATTTCCTTGGTTTCCATGACAAGCCATTTGTAGCAATTTGATATCCAGATGCTGCATCATACCACGGATTATTCAAATGTGTGATATGAGTACGAATATATGTTCTAATGTTTTTTGTCGAGTAATAATGTGATAGGAGTATACTTAGTTGATACTCTATTTTTAGTCGTTTTTCCTTTGATTAAATTTATATGAATCCTTTTCTCTATTAGATATTATTATACACCCATATGCAAATCGTAAACTAATATTGATTGTATATTTTTTATGAAAGTTTTGGAGTGAACCATAGTCAATGAGAATGTGCCGGCTAATGATTTTAGATAATAAAAGGTAATAGTTACATATTTGTGCTACATAAAAATTTAAATTGCAACAAACCAAAATATTTAGTCGAAAAATCATCAAAATCAACTTATAGCCAGTACTAGGTAAGGTTACAATTGGGGAATTAGGATTAAGATTTTGATTATTGGGATCATGGATCAATTTAGGATTTAATTTACAATTTGTGTTGATAAATTGAGCAATCTGGATTGCGATTCTATTTAGTTTTAAGTTGTGTGATCCAAATGTTGTGGGACACTTGGGTATCTACAATCTCATTACTTACGTTCAGACAAATCGAACCTTCTTAATAATCAAGTGCATTCTCAGTGTTTATAGAGTAAAATCATATAATGTGCTTGACTATAGTGTTACTCTCTCACCCATCTTCTAATGTACTTTTTATAATATCACTGTATTTATGTTAAAGCCACACTGCACTTTTATAATTTCTTTTAGCTTGATGATCTGATTACATTAGGGAGTGTTGATTTATTAAATGTTGTATTAATGATGTACAAAGATTTTGAAATGCTTGTATTTGGATTAGTAAAGCTAAATCAGTTTTGTTGTTCATCATAAAATCTTAAAAATTATCTGGCATTTTTAGATTCTAAGCAAGAATCTCAATTTATCAATGTATTAGTGATTGAAGGAAACTTATAACAGTGTACTATCTTCTTGTGTCTTGTAAAATTCTTATGCTGGCCTTTCTCATTTGCATCAAAATAGTTGAGATTTCTTATTCTGATCTAATTGAAGTATATAAATTCTCTTATAGAAGCCAATGTCCTTTAAGCTACTGATCAGCATTAGTTTTTTCCATGCGATTGCATCCAGTATTGAATTACTACTATGGGCATTCACCCCTATTGTGGGATTCTACTTCATTCTTGGTAAAAGGAAAAGGAAAAAGAAAGGTGTCCTTATTTTGTTGTTTATTCAGTGATTGGATGAAATTAATGTATTCTTGTCCAATGGAAATTACTGTTGACCTCTCTCTTCTACCTGAATTTCTTGTTTATAGAAGTCAAAACCTGTTTTAAAAATATAACGGCCTCGAATGCTAAGTCAAGAGAGTGCTATAATGAAGGTGCCAAATTCAAGACGAAAAATGAAGTCGGGAGTATGTTTGGGAATGGCTTCTTTCAAATGTTCTGATGTTTTGATTGGAAGATTAATTACATCATAATTCTTAGCTGTAGGGCACAAACTATGGAGCCTAATTCGTCCTCTGTTACAATTCTTAGCTAATGAATTTTGGAGGAAAACTAAAGAAAATGATAGACATGCTACTACAAAATTCGCTAATGCCTAAGATTTTGCTACAGCGTTACGTGTAGCACGTTTTTCAATATAAGATGGGGATATGATAAACAGTTCATTGTAGCAGATACAAATTTGCTTCTTTTTTTTTTAATTTATTAACCAAACCCAATTGCAATTTTGGATTACTATATCTGCTTACTTTGCATCTCAGCCTCCCACCAAAGACACTTCAGTTCTGACTCTGGAAATGAGTGGTTCTCTTCTCTTATCATGGCTGCTCTGAGTCCATTTCAAAGGTCCCATTTTATTTAAGTAATTTTTAAATATTTAGTGATAAAGACCGATTTCATTTTTGTTTCTTTTCATTTTGACTGCTATTTTCTACTCTCAAGATATAATTTACATTAAGCAAAATTATGAATCTAAACATTGTTATTCTGGCGGAAGCATTTAGTGTTTAGTTTGACCATTTCGTTATGTATGGTTCACACTAGTGAGATTTTTTTGTGGAACTTGATTATGGTGGCATCGGTACTAAACACAAGGTATGTTCATACCATCAGAAACACCAAAGAAAAGTATGAGAAATATGATGAAATAAATGCTAATTTGCCTAAAAACTACGAATTATACTAATAAAGAATCTACACATTATCTGGTAAGGATGTGGTTTCCACCGCACGAAATATGTTGCATTGAGTGTATAAAAGAAAGAGGATATTAAATGATTTATTTTTCTAAAGAAAAGAAGTTTGGAACATGATTTTGAGCAACGGATAAAATTAGCCATAGAAAAGGATTAAGCTACAATGGATAGAGTTAAGAATTTTTGTAAGGAAAAGGGGAATAAGATTTGAGTTAAACAGTGTTCTTCTTCTTCTTCTTTTCTTTTTTGTGATTCGTAGCTCCCAAGATTGTCATGAAATCCGAATATTGTCTTCAAATGAATTATTTACATGCAGTTGTTGCAGACCTTCTGTTTTTGAGGCGAGGGAAGTGTAGAACCAGAGTTGGTTTGGAAAAGAAGTATTCTGACCTTAAATATAAAAACAATGTCATAGGGACCTTATTTGGGAACCTAATAATGTGACTTCAATATAACAATTTAATTAATTGTGAGTTCCAATATTAGATGGAGCTCACAACTAGTCCAATGGTTCTACATAATTAAATCCACAAATTAAATCATCAAATTAGGTTAAAATAACATTTTCCTAAATATAATAGAAAGTAACAAATTTAGTAAAGTGCACTTACAACCCATTATTAATGCTATTAGGATTTAAAAAATTGATATAATTTGTTGATCTAATGATGTAGCAGTAACATGATCTAATACTATTGATGGTGTGTAAAACGTGGATGAGCAGAAAGCCTACATATAAGTAAGGTTGGATCTGAGCTACTCGGCTCATGAGAATAGTGTAATGATTTTGGGGATAAGGGGTGATTCACACCGTGAAGTTATAGTGGTTCACCAGTTCAAGAGCTCGGCTAATTCACTCTTCAATGGAGTATCTTGCTCCTAGGATCTATATTGATGGTTGCGAGGTGATTACACAGTGTTCTTGATACAACTTGAGTTGTTTCCCCTGTAATGAGGATATTGTACAATATTTATAGCCTAATTCCTAATTCTATGGGGTTCGAGACAAGATCCTTGTCATCCTTCCATAGCATCTCACTTGATTTCAAGAGAAGGTTTGGATAGTTGAGGATCTTACTCCTAGACTGTCGCTTACTAATATTGAGGGAGCTTTGGGTGGTTTACAGTTGTCTCCCATTAATTTCTTCGGGGTGTAGGTCGAGGGGGGCCCAGGTCTGGACCTATGAGCTCAGGCTGAGCTCTCCTGACCTCGGCGTTTAAGCTCAAACTTGGGATTTTTCTCAAGGATCATCAGTTGTCTTCCAGTCCCTGGTGAAATGGGTTTGAGCAGGGGCTAACTACGACTAAGTTGAGTTATAGCATAAAGAGTCCTTTCTGACAGTTATGTGCAATCATTTCTTCCTTGTTTCTTGCGCACGTCCTGTATTTCGAAGACCCATGTATGCCAAGCTTTAAATGCCTCTGAGATGATTGAAACCGCTTCAATTTTTCATTAGTCTTTTCTCTCTAGGCTTTGCCCCCTTTCTTCCCTTGCGATTATAGCTTTCTCAGTCAGCCTAGGGTTTTGCTGAAGAAAATTTCTCCTAATTTTACTTCGAAGGTTCTGTGTGGCTTGTTTTTCGATTCGGGTTTGGGTTTTGGTTTATCACTTTGCCCTCGATTAGGTATGTCCTTTGGCTCTTGCTCACTTCTTCGTTCTTGATCCCTCGAATCCGAGGTGGTTGCTGCACTTTTGGACCTTTCATTTTTGTTATTTTAGGAATTCGGGTTGTTCCCTGTCTTATCTTTCCATTTTTTCTGGATCCTTAATCCACTGTCAGGGTCTTTTTCATTGGTCGCCAGTGTCTTAACCCCTCGACCCTCGGGGACTATTTTGCGAAAGTTCCCCCTCTTTATAGATCTTTCAGGCTTCCTTTCTCTTGTCTAATTATGTCTGCCTCTTCCGAAGCTACAACCTCCTCTGTTTCCCTCATGGGTAATAGGTTTACTAAAGAAGATGCCAATTTGGGAGACGTGGGTGAGGAGATTGATAGCTTTCCTGGTGTCGATTATATCAATGCCAAGGAAAATGCTAAGGGGCCTCCCTCGTCTCCCCCATATGACTAAAAAAATCCAATAAAGGTAAAATCAAAGTGAGTGGTGTTGAGATTTCTAATAACGCTGAAAGTGGGGGGGGGGGGCTGCCCTCAAAGCTTCAGACCTCGTGGGTCTCAGCAAGGGCACACTTCCTTACATGAGGGTCTTATTTGCTCGTTTCGATTTTCTTTGGGATTTGAAGTATTGGTGCCCAGACAAGGACATTCGATATGACTCCCTTATTCTTAAGAAAGTCTACTTCTTTGTGGCCTGTCTCGAGAACGGCCTTCATTTTTCACTACACCTCTTCCTTAAAAGCGTCCTACAACATTTTAATGTTTGTCCTACTCAACTCTCTCCCAATTTTTGGGGTGTTCTGGAGGGTCTCCTTGTTTTCTTTAAGAAACACGATCTTGGAGTTCCTACCATGTCTTTGCTCATGAAATTCTTTAATGTCAAGTATATTCCTTCCGACGACTTCTTGTATATTTCCAAACAGGTAAAAATTTGAGCTATCATTTATGATCTCTCAAGCTCCCACAAGGGTTGTAAGAAGCTCTTCTTCTTTGTGTGGGGGCAGAGAATGAAAATACAACCCTGAAGATGTAGCAGACACTCTCCCAGCGCCTCGGGCTTAGTCTGCCCCTGACAACCTGGGTAAGCCCTTGCCTGAGTAATCTTGGATTAGTTTTGATGACTTATTTTGCTGACCTTGTTTGGCTTATTTCATTTTGTTCTTCAGGTATTCATCTTGAGCTTAGCACAGAGGATAAGCGAGTTATGTTGAGCATAGAGAATTGCGATCTAGAGAAATATGCTAAGCTCATCAAGCCCCAAGTGCTTACTGAACTTAGGTTTATTCCTCTATAAGTGAGGGTTGAGACTCCCATCCTAATTTCTATGATTGGAGAAGAGGAGGTGGCATGTAACATTTCCTCCTTTTGTTCTTAATTTTCCATCTCACTTCTTTCTTTTTGATTTGTTTGTCTTGAGCTTCTAGGTTCTTCCTCAATGGATCCATCTACTAAGGATTTTAGGGTAAAGTTTAGCCAAATAAAGAGAACTAGGAGTGGAGGCAAGCGCAAGGCAGAGATCGAGTCAGGAAGTGGCGTTGCCCCTTCTGCCAAGGTGCCGAGGTTGGAGGTGCCTCCTACTTCTCCTTCGTCATCCCAAGTGGCCCTTGTTCCATCGCTAAGCTTGTCAAAGATCATACAAACCTCACTTCCTCAATGGATTGTGCCCTCCTCATTTAGAGGGGTTCTTGAGCAAGTTGTGGTTACAACTTCTAATTCTTCAGCAGAGGTCAAGGGAGCTTTAGAGTCAATTGCCCGTATCTTAGGTTGGCTTTCTTTTTCCAGGCTTACTAAGAAGACTCATCTCCTATGGGTAGAGGGTGTGAAGGTTGAGAAGAGCAAAAGTTCACTTATACATAGTGTGTAGCTTGTTGCTAAGGCTATTACTTCAATAATCCTTGAATCCGATATCCAGAGGGTTGTCACCATGCCCCTTGAAACTTCAATTTCCACTACCCTCTATGGTGCTACTTCAGTAAGTTTCTTGTTTGTCTAATTCTATTTTTGTCTTGTGTCATCCCCTTGCGCTAACTTTAGCATTTGGGTCATGCTTGCTCCTAGGTGGGCATTCATGTGAGTGGTTTGCTAAAGCGAATCAAAGCTCTAGAGAGCTCTGCTAAAGCATCAAAGGCTTTCGAGCTCAAAGCGGCCGAACGACTTTCTCGAATAATGACCTCCAAGCTCAGGTCCATGATTTACAAGCGCATGTGGAGAGACAAACTTCTATTATTTAGGGATTGAAGGCCGAGAAGGAGAGGATTGATGTAAACCCCCGCACTCTTGTCTTTATATAATAACGTAATGATTTTGAAATGCTCATATATGTAGTGAGGGAAGCATGAACAATATAGGTTGTAAAAGTAGAAGTTAGGAAGTGTTCCGGAGTTAAGACACATTTTTGATAGATTTTGGGTAGGAAGAATTTTGACACTGCCTAGTATTTGGACCATAAATTTTTATCTTGATGTCGGTTTGAGTTGAAATGTTTACAGTAGATAATAGACTTCCAGTGCTACAAAAGTATATTTCACAAAAAATTTTCAAATCGACTTCTAAATAGGCCAAAACTTCACTAAACATTTCTGTAGAAATAGGAAGTCCATTCGAACGTGGAAGTCCGTTCGAATGTGAATGTCCATTCGAACGACAGTTCATTCTAGAACTTTTTTTCTGATGAAAAATAAAAAAACTAGGAGTAACTAATGTTCAAATGCCAAAATAACGTTTGAACATGAGTTACGCATCAGAGTATAAGATTTACGTCAGTTGGACTCTTTTCTCACCCTATAAATACATAAGGCCACCTCCTTTAGCATTATTTCAACATTTCTAACCCTAGGAAGTCTTAGAGAGGAAGAGATAAGGAGAAAAACACAAGATCAAGGAGCATTTTCTCATTGAAGTGGGTCAAAATCTCAAGTTCTTCACACAAAACTAAGGAAGAAGGTAGAAGTTTCTTCTCACTCTTACTCATTGAGGCTAGGGCTTATATATACTTATGTTTTGACTCTTAATCATAAATATTTGTTATGAAATCCTTGTTTCTTGATGTTCTTGCAAATCTTACCATGTTTTGAGTGAATTTATGGTTGGTGGCCATAATATCCTTATTCTTGATGTCAAAACCTAGTTTTTGAGAAATATGGATTTTTCTTTTTGGTATTCCTTTGTTCTTAATTTTAAAACTCTAGTGCTTTATTTGAAACAATAAAAGTCTATTTTTTAATGATCTCTTGCTTATTTTCTTGAATTGTTATGTTGAAAAAATATCTATGGAATTGGGATTTTTTTGATTTACTTGTGATTTGAGAAATTGGTTGGTATTGTATCTCTTGTGTGATTGTTTGGATGAATATGGGTGACTATTGACTGGATATCGTAGAGTGGTGTAGATGCATTTCTTACTCCGTGCGGTTTTGAAGGTTCCTGATTTGTACTTTTTAGTAATCGAATTAATATTATACACCAAAGTATAAGTGGTCGAATTGTAGTTTTCTTGGTTTTAAGTCCAAGTATCAATCCCATGAAGAGTTTTAATAATTTGAAAACGAAATAAAATAGTTAAGTTGCTAATTCGAATAGGACAGCATGTGATAGCTTGTGATGTGAGCTCAGATTAATAACTAGTCTAAGTAAACATTTATGTGCAAATAGATTAAAACAATAATAAAAAGTATCCTTCAGTTCAAGGATCCCATATGCATTATATTAGTTAAATGCTAAAAAATTCTACCTTACACCAATTAACTTCCATGTTACTGGCAAGTCAAATGGTAGGTCTAATGTATATAAACCATCACACATCAACTTCTTAGGTTAGCTGGTGGTATCCATAACAATTGATTAATCTAAGCAAACCAGAAAGACAAGTAATTTATGAGGTATACTTGAATTATTCATTTGTCTTCATAATAGTAGGTGCATACATAATAAACCATAACACAACCACTTCTTAGGTCAACTGGTGGTAGTAGTTATAACACAACAACTTTTTAGGTTAGCTGGTTATAGATGTGTCAATTGACTAACCCAAGCAAACCAAAAGGACAAGTCATCCATTAGGAATACTTGAATTATTCATTTGACTCTATCTGTGATATATATATACCAGTTAAACATCCTTAACGTTCTGGTGGAGGATAAACCATATCGAGAGGAATGCCGTGGTTGTTAGACTGGTAATATTATCCTTTATACCAGTTAAACGATCTGAGTAATCTAGAAGAACAAGCCATTCATGAGGATCACTTAGATCATTCATCTGATATATATATGTTAAACACTAATAACCCAGAAGGACAAGTCATTCATGAGGATCATTTAGGTTTTGTACCATGCATTAGTTAACATCCTAAGCGTTCCGATGGAGGACAAGTCATACCGATAGGAATGTCGTGGTTGTTTTACCTGCAGGTTGATGATGTAGTGATGACATACTTCCAGGCACAGCACCGAAAGTAAATACATCACTGTATCATGCATGAAGCATATAATACATAGATATATAAATATATAAACCATCAGCGTTTTCAGAAGTTAACCAGTATTATACATATGTTTACCTCTCATTGGAGGATATACAAAACTACTCACGCCCCATTGCTACGGACAAGCAAGGAGCGTAGACAGTTTTCATTATAACTAGAATTAAAATACAAAATCTATAATGTCTTTCACAAGGAACAACTGAAACACAATCACCTTTATTATAAGTTATGAAAAAAAGGTGACTGTAGTTCAACTATCCGAATAGAAAGATACAACATAAATGTAGAAGTACAAAGTTTGGACTGAAGTGCATCACGGACCGGATTGTTTTGCAAGTTTTCTTTTTTTCTTTCTCTTTTCTCTTTTTCTTTTCTCTTTTCTCTTTTTCTTTTCTCTTTTCTGTCTTAGATTTCTCTCTTGGTTCCGACCTTCTTCCAAATGCATGAAGGCATGCATATATATAGAGGAGAAGAAGCAGCAGATCAAGTTCAGCCACCTTTGGAGTACCATCCGGACACTACCACCACCGTCCAGACAGTGAAGCTTTGCTGGAATTTCCCACTTGCTTTGTATGCTGAATCCTTTTGTGTTGAAATTACACTTTAGCCTTTGTTCTTTTAAACTTTTATACTTTGTTCCTTGCATTGTGTAGTAATTCTACATTAAACCTGAAATTTTTAAACATAACACACATAAAACTCTAATTACGCACAAACCCTAATTAACTTTAATTACCAGTTTTTAGTTATTTTATCACACTCATTCGACTTTATTAACTGTTATATTTTATATATTGATTAAGGTTAATCAGTTCACTACCACTTGTAGTGGGATTGGTGCCTAGAATCGAGGCTAAGAGTTAGTATACTATTCCTGGGTTGGATTCGTCACTGCTGATGCATCGGCATACGCCCTTCCTAAAGTTATGTATCATTGTGAAGATTGGATGTGTGTGTATGGGCTAAGATATTCTCGATGTGTTTATTCATGCGATGTCATATATCATACTTGAGATACATATACAATTAGGGATGATATACATTGTGTGTAATGGTACAAATTGTGGGTTATTGTTTATTATTGTGGAAATGGTTTATTAAAAGAACTTGTTGGAAATGGTTTATGGTTGGAAATGACTTATTGTTGGGAATTGATTTTACTTCTTCATTCTATATATTGATATTGCATAAACTTGAGATTGGATGAACTGTCACTGTTTTCTTTGAAAAGTTATATTTGATATTTGTGAAACGAGACCAACTTGTTTTATATGTTTTCAAAATCTTGTCCGAGTTTGGGAGCATTTTCGTACAGAGTTTAGTGCTTAACCCCTACAAATAATATTTATTTTCAGATTTCACTTTAGAGGAAGAGCTCAGAGTTAATGAGCAGGTATCTTGGAAAGCTCAATTGCATAGAAGAGTAGATCCCGAGGGGAATGTCTAGAATTGTTCTTTTTATATTCTAGACTAGGAGATTCATTTTGAGATAATATTCATGTTAATATTTTTCTTATTTCACTACAAGATAATAGTGTGGCATATTCTTTTGGGCGTAATTGCTATAGTTTGGCATATTCTTTTGGATGTAATTACCATAGTTTGACATATTCTTTTTGGATGTAATGGTCATGGTTTGACATATTCTTTTGGATGATACTATAGATAGTATGTATGATGAATGAAATCTTCTTTATTTATGAATTTTATTGGTTGCTCTAATCCTATTCTACCTAAGGTCCTTCTTCTTTCACTTGCTTCTGATCCTTCTGTAGTTTCTACCACTAAGCTGCTGGATGCTTCTTCTACTCTTGCCACAGAAACTTAGGATTTTTGAAGAACTTCTGTTGTTGTGTTTTTTTACCTAGTACTCTACTAATGTAATGCCTAGTACTCTGCTTCCTTTAGGAAATGTAAATATACATTACTTTTTTGAATTGCTATATTGTTGTACTTCTATTTGTTGTGCTGCTATGCTCTTGTTGTGCTTTCTATTCCCCTTGCCCCTTACTTCGAGGATGACTTAGTTCTTCTTGAAGTAGAATTGCCAAACTTGGAGAAGCTGGATAGCTGAAGAGCTAAAGAACTATTGAGTTGAATGACTGAGATCTTAATCTTGGAGGCCACATTCGTATAAACTGAGGAGCCTGTGAGTTGCTGAGCTCTGCTTAGGCTGGGCTGAAGACCTCTTGGCTTGAGTTTACACTCGCATAAAATTGTGTTGCTTATATTTTGAGGTCTTCTTGAACTGAGCCGAGCCTGCAAAGCTAAGCTAGCAAAGTTGAACATCGACTTTCTCATTGTTGCGCGTGCCCACCTACTTTCTAAAAATGTAGCTACAACCATAATTTTGTAAGTTTAAGGGAGCCTTTTTGCCTACATGCGTTCCTTGGTTCCTTAAAACTTGGGATTTCTTGAAGTTTCCATAAGGCTTCGGACTTCCTGTTGCTTATGAATCTTAAAGTTTCTTGTTGTCAGCAATCTTTGGGAAAGAAATCTTGGATTTTTTGGTTTCCAGTGGCTCTTGCGATCTTTGTCTTTTCCTTGATTTCTGATGGTTGTCCCTCCTTCTCCTTTGTTCAAGCAACAAGCTTCCACTAGGATTGACTTGAGGTGGCATTCCAATTACTTAGTTCCTTCACGGGTAACATCCTCAGAGTTGGATGGAATCAAGAGACGATTTCTTCTTTTTGCAGATTTGTCCCTTCGAGTCCCAAGTCGTGATGAACCCTATAACTTCCTTTCTCAAGGGGAGGTTTACTTCTTTGAAGGCACCTTTGAGATGGGCCTTCATCTCCCCATCCATCCTTCCATTGGGTGGATCCTTGCCTACTATGATTTGTGCCCCTCTTGTCTCTCTCCTCAAGGGTGGGGTGCAATGATCAACTTTTACCTTTTCTGGCGTCTGCAAGGCAACAATGAGTTCCCTACTTTTGTCGAGTTCTTTTATTTCTGTGAGTTTGAAGAGGATGAGCTCCCTTGCTTTAGCTACTTCAGATGGAGGTGCTTCTTCAAGCCCCCGCTGGTCCTTGATATTCCCTCCTCTCCTGAAGGATGGGCCTAACACTTTTTCTTTGCCTCAAGAGATTCCTAGAGGTCCACTAAGTAGTGCTTCGCACAGTCTAGGGTTCCTCCCTCTTGGGAGTGTTTTTCTTACAAAGGTAGATGTTTAGAAAGCTGCTATGATAGATTCATGGTGATTGGCTCTTATAAAGCTTCTGTTGTGCAGGTGGGCCCAATTTGACTCCGACGAAGGTGTGGAGGGTTAACTAGGTGGCCCATGTTGAGCATGTTCCTTTTTCAGAGCTCGTTACTCCATATAATCCCTTTTTGTTCAGCGCTACAAGAATTTGCCCCCTTCCAAGTTTCTTCTGATTCCTCCCCTACTGAGACAGATGAAGATGAGGACATTGCTACATCTTCAAGAAAGCACAGAAGGAGCGAATCCTTTTCTCAGTCGTTAGGTTCCCCCTTCAATGATATTTTTTTTTGCTACCGAGCTAAAGCTTTCCAAGATGCTCACAGAGGTCGAGACGGAACAAGATGAACTGAAGGAAGAAAACACAAGTTTGTGGGCTGTGAATGCTTCCTTAGAAGAGGAGATTGTTGAGCTGAAGAGGAGACATAGGGGAGACTATGACTTTTGCTATTTTTCTTGTATCCCACTATGTTGATGAATAATAAACTTTTTCCCTGCTTAACTTTTTGCAATTTTCCTCTAGTTGTTGCGAGCTTATGAGTTGTAGAGCTCAATGCCGGTTTATGAGCTAGAAAGCTCACCTTTTGTTTATGAGCTAAAGAGATTTTTTTTATTCATAAGCTAAAGAGCTTATCCCTTATCTATGAACTAAAGAGCTCATCATTTATTTATGAGCTAAAAAACTCATTGTAGATTCATGAACTGAAGAGCTCATCATAAATTTATGAGCTCAAAAGCTCATCATCAATTTATGAGCTGAAGAGCTTCATCTTTTATTTATGAGATGGAAAGCTCATCTTTTTTAATGAATTGAAGAGCTCATCTCTAATTTATGAGCTGAAAAGCTCATCTTTTATTTTATGAGATGGAAAGCTCATCTTTTGTTTTATGAGCTGGGGAGCTCATCTTTTAATTATGAGCTGGGGAGCTCATCATTTATTTATGAGCTACAGAGATTATTTTTAATTTATGAGCTGAGGAGCTCATTTTTAATTTATAAGCTGAAGAGATCATTGTTAATTTATGAGTTAAGGAGTTCATCTTTAATTTATGAGCTAGGAAGCTCATCGTTAGCTGTATAGCTGTTACTGGAATCCCTCTAGGACAAGTTGAAACTCGTTATTTTATTGAGAATAGCCTTCTTACAAGAATTTACTAAAAAAATCTTGTCAAATGTTCTGTATTCCAAGAGTGGGGCAGGGTTTGTCCCTCCTCTATTTGTAATTTGTAGTTTTTAGGTCTAATTACCCTTGAAATGATGTAAGGTCCTTCCTAGTTAGGTCCTAACTTTCTATGAGTGGGATTCTTCCTTACTAGAAGGAGTTTTCTGAGTACCAGATCTCTGACTTTAAAGCTCATGTGCCTGACTTTTGTTGTAATACCTTGCTATTTTTCTTTGATAACTCATGATGCGCAACAAGGCCTTGTCCCTTTTATCTTCCAGGAGGTTGAGATTTAGCAAGAGTGACTCGTCTTTGTGCTCGGGTTCTAAGAAATTAGCCCTGGGGGACACTATATTGACCTCCATATGTGCCATTACGTCGGTCCCAAATGCCAACGCAAATGGTGTCTCCTAAGTTGCTGATCTGGTTGTGGTTTTGGAAGCCCACAATACTTCTGGGATATGTTCTACCCATTTCCCTTTCAAAGCTTCTAACTTTTTCTTCAGGGCTGCCTTTATAGTTCAAATGGTTACCTCTGCTTGTTTATTGGATTTTGGATGAGCTAGAGTTGAGAAGTAATTATGTATTCCTAGCTCAGCACATAACTTTTTGAACTTGAGATTTTTGAATTGCAACTCATTATTGGAGACGATTGCTCTAGGAATTCCAAACCTACAGATTATAGATTTTGACATGAAGTTTTGAACTTCTGTTCTGTGATTGTTGCCAAGGGCTCCACCTCTGCCCATTTGGTAAAGTAATCCACCCCAATGATAGTGAACTTGCACTATCCAGTACTAGTGGGAAGGGGCCCAATATGTCTAGATCTCATTGTTGGAATGGCCAAGGGCTTACCACCGAGGTTAGGAGCTCTGGTGTGCAATGGGCGACGTTGGCGTGTACCTGGTAGACCTTACATTTTTTGACCATATCTATAGCATCTTTGAGCATAGTGGGCCAGAAGTATCCCTGCCTTAGTGCCTTTCCTACCAGAGCTTGAGTTTTGATATGGTTACTGCAAACTCCCTCGTGGATTTATTTGAGTATGTAGTTAGCATCCTCGTCTCTCACACATTAAAGGATACGTGCTAAAAATCCTCGTTTATACAAGTTCCCTTGTAGAATTATGAATTTGGTTGACCTGGCTCTTAGCTTCGCGGCCTCTTTGGGGTCCTCTAGCAAGGTTCCATTCCGCAGAAACTTGCTTTGTTTTTCTCATCGTATGCCCTAATCTCTGCACATCACTCTCAAATTTGTATATGGATTTTGTGTACAAGTGAGTGTCACTCTCCCCCGGAATGATGCAAGAAAAAGGGCAAACGGATGCGTGGAATGAACAAAATATATGTGTGTGTGTTCAAAATTTCTCCCCAAGCGTAGAGAGAACCTTGTAATTTCGTGTTTTATATGAAATGGGTATTCCAAGGTCATCTCCTCAGGGACAAAAAGTTCAAGTGTGTGAAGGTGATTTTGTGAAAATGTAAATGTAAGACCCCTCATTAAAAATTAAATAAAGATACTATTATCTTAAGAGTTCTCCTAAGATGAATAAAATGATGGTAGAAACTCAGAATCATTGTTGAAAGATTGATCATGAATTTTGAGTTTCAGATGAATTGACTTTTGGGTCAAACTTATTTTTGAATATGTTTAACCTTAAGAAAAGTAATTAGGTAAGTTTATAAATATTTTTAGATCAAGATAAGGTCTTTATTGAATCCGGAAGGTTGAGAAACCTTGGGAGAGGTAATATGGGGTGTATTAGAAGTTAGGAAGCATTATGGAGTTAAAACACATTTTAGATAAAATTTGGGTAGAAAGAATTTGACACTGCCTTAGTATGTGAATCATAACTTTTTATCCTGATGTCCTTTTGATCTGAAAGTTTTACAGTAGACAATAGACGTCCAAGGCTACACAATTGTATTTCACGAAAATTCTCCAAATCGACCTCTAAATAGGCCAAAACATCACTGAACGTTTCAATAGAAATAGAAAGTACGTTCAAACATGAAAGTTCATTCGAACGTCAACTGTTTGAACGTGAAAGTACATTCGAATGAACGTTTGTTCCAATACTTTGTCTCTGATGGAAAAACAAAAGTACTGGGAGCACATGACGTTCGAACGTGAGTAGCCAATCAGAACATCAAATTTACGTCCGTTGAACTCTTTTCTTCCCCTATAAATACATAAAGACGCCTCCTTTAGCATCGTTTGAACATTTCTAACCCTAGAAAGTCTTAGAGAGGAAGAAAGAAGGAGAAAAACACAAGATCAAAGAGGATTTTCACATTGAAGTGGATCAAATCTCAAGCTCTCCACACAAAACTAAGGAAGAAGGTAGGGGTTTCTTCCATTCTTGTTCATTGAGGCTAGGGCTTATATATACATATGTTTTGACTCTTAATCATATATATTTCTTATTAAATCCTTGTTTCTTGATGTTCATGTAAACCTTACCATGTTTTGAAGGAAGTAATGGTGTGATAGCCATGAAAATTCGTGTTCTTGTCAAAACCTAGTTTTTGAGAAAGATGAAATCTTCTTCTTGATTCTTGAGTTCTTGATTTGAAAAAAAAACTTTGATACTTTATTTTGAACAATAAAAGTATGTCTTTTGATGATCTCTTGCTTATTTTCTTGAGAAGTTATATTAGAAAAATACCTATGACATTGGGGATTTTTGAAATTACTTGTGATTTGAGAAATACCTATGGAAATGGGGGCTTTTAAAATTACGTGTGATTTGAGAAATACCTATGGAATTGAGGGTTTTTGAAATTACTTGTGACTTGAGAAATACCTATGGAATTGGGGGGGTTTTGAAATTACTTGTGATTTGAGAAATACCTATGGAATTGGGGATTTTTGATTTACTAGTGATTTGAGAAATTGGTTGGTATTGTATCTCTTGTATGGTTTGTTGTGAAAGACTTGAATTGCATTCGAGAACTGTCGTAGAGTGTTAAAGGTTAGTCTATCCTAGTAGGGGTGAGATGGTTGCCTAACACTTGCAGTGGATTGGTGTTTGTGAGAGCAACCACTATTGTTCACATAAGTTCGAGGCTGAGGGATGGTATACCTTTCCTTGGAAGGATTCTTCAATGTCGTGGGAGACGGTATACGCCCTTCCTAAAGTTGTTTGTGTGGTTATAATGGATGAATGAGATAGAATCGTCGTATAGATTCATGTGAAGCAACCAACATACATGAGAATATGAGATGACCAATACTAATACAAATGTGGGTGAAATGGTTTGTTGTGGAAATGGTTAAATGTTGGAATGGTTTACTCTTTGGAAATTTGTTTTAATCTTCATTTAAATTATTGTTATTGTGTTAACTTGAGATCGAATAAATTGTCACTGTTTTATTTCAAGTTATATATGATATTTTAGAAAGTAAGACCGAACTGTTTTATATGTTTTCTAAACCTTATTCGAGTTTGGGAGGATGTTGCTACAGAGCTTAATGCTTACCCCCTACAAGCAATATTTATTCTCAGATTTTGGTTTAGAGGAAGAACTCGGAGTTGATGAGCAGGTAGCTTAGGAAGCGCAATTGGATGGAAGTGTGGATCCCGAGGAGGATGTCTATAATTGTTCTCTTCATGTCCTCAACTAGGATATGAATTTTGAAACAATGTATGGATGATATTTTGTTTATTCCATTATAGGATTAAGGTTGATCTTTAAATGTAATTGCCATGGTTTGACATATTCTTTTGGATGATGTTGTAGATATCATGTATGATGAATGAAATTTTGTTATTCTATGGGTTTTATTAGTTGCTATCATGATGTGAATGGTTTGAGATAGTAATTCCATTCAAGGTGGGTTTTGGGGCGTTACAGGTTTGGTATCAGAGCTTAGGAATTAGGTCTTACATGGGAGCTGTAGGTTGTGGACTATCGCTTGAGTATTAGGTTTGGTTGAAGAAACTATAGGGCTGAATTTGTTTGAAGTTAAATGTTTATAGGATATGTGTGATTTGTTGCTTAGTTATCTTAGAGATTAATTATCTATTAGAATTCATAGATTAGCTAGCTAGCTTTCAGGAGTTGCCGAAAATTTTGGAATGAATATTCTAGTTTTATATAATGTCGTTTTGGACTATTCTAAGAGATGGATAGTAATTTGGCTTTTGGTTTGTAAATGATGGTAGGTATGGATCTTTATGTTAGTCATATTATCTATGATGGAGATGGATATGAGATAGGATTTGTGACAAAAGACACCCAAACTCGAGTTGGACAAGTATAGAAGAACCATCAGTCAAGTCGACTCCCTTTCACCAATTTGATCATAACTCTTTGTTGAAAAGTCCAAATTGTGCACCATTTTTTTTTTGTTAAAAGCTTAACTCGTATATCTTTCCAACCATATAGGTTACACATGCTAGAAATACCTAAGTTAAATTAGTTTATTCTCCAAAGTTGATCAAAAAATTTGCAATGTGCTATTCCTTGGATAGCAAAGTGTCATGCTTTCTTCTTAGACTCTGAATGACTTATCCTTATGAAAGCTTCCACACTATTTAGGCTTTGATTGAGAGACACCCCCATGTTGATTGAAGTGTTTTTGATGGATAACAATATAAAATGTGACTACGATTTGGTGCTTTTTCGACTCTAAATATTCTATTCTACTATTGGTGTTGCTTATATTTGTGAAAATGAAAGAGATGTGATAAACCAATTTGGATGTGTGGAGGTAAGGTCAACTTAGATGTTTTTAAGATGGACTAAGTTTTGAATAATAAGTTTATGGAAAGTTATGTGTGTTAATTAAAAGCCATAGAAATAAGGAACAAATGTAGTTTTGGTTTTATGATATGAACCTTGGGAGTGTTATGTTTTCCTCTAGGGTGAGTACTATAGTATGAGACAGTATAACTCTCAAATATGATCAATGGAAGGAATACGATGAAGTAACATCAAATGAGAACTTATTTTGGAATAAAGATGAAATTGTGGTTATGGTTTTTAAAGGGACCAGAGTTTGTTTCATAACCAAGTACTTGAGGTTACCAATATTGGTTTGAAAATATTACGGAGAGTTGATTAAATTTACTTGGTATTATTAATGGTTTAAAAGGGTCATACAAAGGATACTTATTGAGGACGTTATACTTAGGTGATCTTATTTTCCTTGTGGGTTTAGTTCACTATGTTTAGACTCTTTAAAGTATTAATAATAAAGAATCTCTTGATTGAGTATGAGGTTAAAAGTTGACTTGTATTTACAACTTTTGATTGAAAATTAAGGTCAATTTATGAAAATGAACTTATAGACATTTAAAACGGGAAATCTAGTAAGCCTAATTAAGTTGTAGTAGTTACCTTTGACCCGCGATATTGTAGGATCAAAGATTATAGAGGTTTAAAAGCTCGAAGTTAGATATAGCAGCCAAGTATTAAAATAAAGATAATATCCAAAGTTTGATATGAACTTCTATTATTTTGTGAGATATTTCAATGTTATTGGAGTTGGGTTGGGGGAATATGGAGTTCTTTTTCCTGTCTCTGTAAAATCCGGGTAAATTTAAACTTTTATGAAAAAGGGCAAAATAGTAAATTTGTCATTACAGTACGAGTTGTAAACCTGAAATTATCTAGAACTTGGATGATGAAACGGACCTCACTGTTGAATTTTTCATGTGCAATCTAGTCACCCTGTCAAATTTTATCGAATTTCGAGATAGTCAATTTTTTACGTTTTACGAGGCTATCGAGTCTCAAGTGACCCAAAAATGAGATTTTTAATAAAAATTTAAAAGTTGAAAAATGATTTTAGGCAAATTAAAATAAAATTATTTTAAACTTGAACCGAGATGAAATTTAATTGTTTCGGGATGAAAACGGACCCGGGGGAAAAGACGGTGGTGTGGCGCGTTGTGGGCTAAGTATTCTAAGACTTTAAATAAGGGGAAAATCTAATTTTTGCCCCATTCTTCAGCTGGTTTTCAATGTGAGAAGAGAGGAGAGGGAAAATAGAAAAATTATCACCTTCTCTTTACGATCTATGAAGATTGAGTGATCAAATCCGCTCGGGCCAAGAACAAAAGTAGTTCTCCTCGCCGAGGGCTACACGACTATGCCAAAAACGACGGGTTTCATTGAAGTTCCAAAATCAAGCTTGGAGAAATCAAGGGTTTTGGGTAAAATTGGGACTCTTGAAGGCTTCTACCAAGTGATTTTACGCTTCAAGAGGTAGGGTTCCTTCTTACTTAGGTTTATTTACAACCTAGGATGCTTATATGAGATGAGTAGTTTGATAGAAACTTGTATCATTTATCTATGTTGGTGAAAATGATGAAATGGGTATGAAAATGGGTATTAGAAATGGTTTAAAATGAATTCCTAACTTGGAATTGATATGTGGTTGATTCACACTTTTTCGTGATCGGATTAATATTATACACCCAAGTATAAGTGGTCGAATTGTAGTTTTCTCGGTTTTAAGTCCAAGTACCGATCCCACGAAAATTTTTAATAATTTGGAAACAAAATAAATAGTCAAGTTGCTAATTTAAATAGGAAAACATGTGATAGCTTGTGATGTGAGCTTAGATTGATAAATAGTCTAAGAAATGTAAATGTGCAGATAGATTAAGACAATAATAAAAAGTATCCTTCAGTTTAAGGATTTCATATGCGTTATACTGGTTAAATACTGGAAATGCTATCGTACCAAGATTAACTCTCATTTTATTGGCAAGTCAACTGTTTGGTCTTATGTATATAAACCATAACACAACCGCTTCTTAGGCTAACTGAGGGTAATAAATCATAACACATCTTCTTCTTAGGCTAACTGGTTATATACACGTCAATTGATTAACCCAAGCAAACCAGAAGGACAAGACATTCATGAGGAATACTTGAGTTATGCACTTGATCTCATGATTATAAGTGCGTACATATTAAACCATGACACAATCACGTCTTTGGTTAACTGGTGGTATTATAGCATAACACAACAACTTTTTAGGAAAGTTGGTTATAGAGGTACCAATTGACTAATTCAAGTAAACCAGAAGGACAAGTCATTCATGAGGAATACTTGAATGACCCAATAGATCATCTATGATATATATATATATATATATACCAGTTAAACATCCTCAGCATTCCGATGGAGGACAAACCATGCTGGTAGGAATGCCGTGGTTGTTAGACTAGCAATATAGTTATATATAGTATTTAAATAACCCTAATAACCTAGAAGGACAAGCCATTCATGAGGATCATATAGGTTTTGTACCATGCATCAGTTAACATCCTCAGTGTTCCGGTGGAGGACAAGCCATACCGGTAGGAATGCCGTGGTTATTTTACTGGCAGGTTGATGATGCACTGATGACATACTTCTAGGCACAACATCGAAAGTACGTACATCATTGTATCATGCATGAAGCATATAATACATAGATATATAAAACATCAGCATTTTCATAATTTAACCAGTATTGTACATATGCTTACCTCTCACTAGAGGATATACGGAACTACTCACGCCCCATTGCTACAGACAAGCAAGGAGTGTGGGCAGTTTTTATTACAACTGAAATTAAAAGATAGTATTTAAAATGTCTTTCACAAAGGAACAACTGAAACACAATCACTTTTATTGTCAGTTAAGACAAAAAAGTGGCGGCAGTTCAATTATCCTAGTAGAAGATATAATAGAAATGTAAAAGTACAGTGTTTGGACTAAAGTGTATCACGGACAGGATGGTGTTGTACTTCTCTTTTTCTTTTTCTTTTTTCTCTTTTCTCTTTCTCTTTTCTTTTTCTCTCTTGGATTTCTCTTTGAAGCTTCTTGGTTTCGGCCACCTGAAGTCTGAAGAGGATATGCCTATTTATAGAAGAAGAAGAAGCATGAGGTGGAGCCTTGATGCTGAGCCGCCAAAGACCATCGTCTGGACGGTTGGGCCTTGCTGGATTTTGCAAGTTGCTTTGTATGCTGACTCCTCTCTTGGTGAATTTACTCTTTGGCCTTCATTGTTTTCAGTTTTCCTATTTGGTTCCCTGCATTGTGTAGTAATTCTGCATTAAACCAGCAACTTATAAACATAACACACATAAAACCCTAATTACTACACAAACCCTAATTGACGCTAATTGCTAGCTTTCAGTTATTTTATCACACTAATTCGACTTTATTATTGTTTTAATTTATATATTAATTAAGGTTAATCACACTCCCCAACTTAAACTTTACTAGTCCCTAGAAAATTTTAAACAAACTATTAACACAATATAATACAAATAGAGCTAAAATCATTTTCGTAAATTTTTTCACGATTGTATTTAGCATATGTAACAAGCTTTTAAACCCCTAGGTGATTCCTAGTGGACGAGTTGTGTGTCGTGAAGGTTTTCAGTAAAGCTACCTACAAACTTCAGTAGTTGGGGAGTTCTAATTTATATTTTTCATAAGCAAAATTAAATCAATATTTCGTATGTATTGCAAGAATATTTTCTTATCTGATCACTCTAAGAGTAACATAGATTGGTTGTAATTTTATCTATATATTTTTATGAAACTTTTTGTGTGTGTGTAATGATTTCTTTATTTTCAAAAATTGCTTGAGAAATGTTACCCTCTTTCATGGTAGTTTTGATGTTAATCCTTTTCGGGAATATACTCAGCAAAAAGAACACACCTCTTATAGTGACTATTCTCACAAGCTATGTAACATCCCAAAAATCGGGAATCCTTAATTTAACAAAATTCGGGTAGAGTTTCCTTTGTACGGGGAGCTCTACCCAAAACACAACCTGTGCAATTATACTACATTGATCACACCGGGTCCATTTATCCATCAAATAATAAAATTTCATTCACCACATGTAATATTCACCATATCATCCCAAAAGAATAGGCCAAGTTATGACACTTACATTCCAAAAAATGACACTCAAACTTAGCAGCGGAATAAATAAAATACTAGACTATACATGATTGTAAATAAATTTTCTAATCTAGCACAAAAATAAACTATAGCTCTAGATGTCCACCTCGGGATCTAGGTTCCCCTCTGATGGAACCTCCCAATTTCCCGGCTCGTCAACGCTGGAATTTTCCTCTAGCACGAATTCTGAAAAAAAAAGTTATTGGTAGGGGGTGAGCACTAAGCACTGTGGGAAAATTCTCCCAAACTCTAACAAGGTTTGAAAAATGTAGAAAATGGTCAGTCTCATTTCACAAATAGCATACGTAAATTATGAAAGAAAACTTGACATTTTCAAAGATCTCAAGTTTATACATTAACAATAATTAGGTGTAAGAGTAAAGTTAATCCCACCATAAATAACCATTCTAAAGAGTAATTATTCCCCCAACAATTTCCAAGATAATCATATCCAAAAGATAACGCAATAAACAATCACCACAATGTATCTCAAGTCTGATGTAAGATAATCGCATGAATAAACACATAGAGAGTATCCTGGCCCCCACACACACAATTCATCGCAAGGATATCAACTTCGGGAAGGGTGCCTACCAATGCATTATCCCATATCAATGCACCGGCAATAACGAATCTGACCCAGACATAGTATACTAATCCTCTGACATGGCACCCATGAGCTAATAGTGATTTGATCCTCGTAAGGCACCAACCCCACTACGAGTGGTAGGAAAAGTTCAAACCCACGCGGAGTAAGAACCACACACATCTATCCACTCTACGATACCCGGTCAATGGCCACCCATGGTCATCCAAACACTTCCATGAGAAACAATCACCAACAATTTCTCAAATACACTCAATTCCATAAATTTCTAATTTTTCACATCCAAATCCACATTTATTTCACAATGGAACAATTTAAGAAAAATTAACAAAAGATCATCATAAATACCATTGTGTTGTTCAATACGAAACACTAAAGTTTTGAAATCAAGAATAAATGAGAAATAAAGAGAAAAACCTACTTCTCTTGAAATATAGGGTTTTGAATATGATAAAAGAATTTTGATGGTTACCCAACCATCCCATTGTTTAAAACATGCTAACATTTGCAAAAACATCAAGAATCCATGATTTCATAGCATATTAATATGATGTAGAGTCAAAGAAAACATATATGTATAACCCTAGCCTTAATGTAAGAGAATGGAAGAAAACCTCTACTTGAATCAAATTTCAAAGTAAGAACCCAAACTCTAGTGACCTCATTCTTCCTTTTTCTTCCTTCTGTAATCTTCCTCTAAGGTTCCAAGAGGTGTGGGGTGAGAGTAGAGTGAAAACAATGGGAGTAAATGGGATGAAAATGGGTTTTTAAACACAGCAGCCCTGATTTTTACTGTTCACATGTTGATTTGGATTTCTCAAGAATTATGGTTTTGCCACTAAGAATCTCCAATTTGATCTATATGACTACCCTATGGTTTTTCAACGTTCCGGATTCATTTTTAACGTCATTTTAACCTAAAAACAATTATTTTTATGAGTTATCTCAAAACTAAAATAAATTTACACTCGAAACACAAAAATTACTATTTTATTCCTCCGAACCGCTATATATGCTCAAAGGCTATTCCAAATTTTTTCGAATGTCCCAGGTTCAATGGTAATATTATTTTGACCTAAAAAAATTTATATTTTTACTTAGTTACCCTTATCAACCTTAAACACCTCCAAAAATTAAATTTCACCATTAATTTGCCTCCCTAGTATTTATTCATACTATTGAAATCTATAGGGTTCTTGCATACCTCATCACCTATATTAGCATTTCAAAAATAATTACGTGCTATATAAAGATAAGAGTGTGGAGGTTTACAATCCACCCCCTTAAAGAAAGTTTCGTCCTCGAAACTTACCTTAAGTAGAGAACAGATGAGGGTACTTCTCTCCCATCTCCAACTTTAGTTCCCAAGTAACTTCCTCCATTCTATGGTGTTGCCACAAAAGCTTCACTAGTCTGATGACTTTGTTGCGGAGCACCTTCTCTTTGGTATCAAGAATCTTCACCGGTTGTTCTTCATAGGTGGCTCCGTCTTGAACTTCAATATCCTCCAAATCTATAACATTCGTGGTCTCCGACTGACACTTCCTCTACATCGACACATGAAACATGTCGTGTACTCCGGAATCGAAGTTGGTACGCCACTTTGCCCACCTCTTTGATCACTTCAAATGGTCCTATGTACCTTGGAGCTAACTTTCCTTTCTTGCCAAATCGCAGCACTCCCTTCTTGGGTGATACTTTAAGAAACACGTAATCTCCCACCTTGAATTCCAAGGGTCTTCGTCTTTGATCCGCATAGCTTTTCTGTTGACTTTGTGTCGTGCGTAATCTCTCCCGGATGAATTGAATTTTCTCTATAGTTTCTCGAACAATTTTCAGCCCAAACAGGCTACTCTCGCCAACTTCCAACCAACAAGTTGGGGACCTACATGGTCTTCTACATAATGCCTCATACAGTGCCATCCCAATACTTCCCTGATGGGTGTTGTTGTATGCAAATTCCATCAACGGCAAATGATCGCTCCAACCTCCCTTGAAGTCCAACACACAAGCACGTAACATGTCTTCTAGAATCTGGATCACCCTCTCGGATTAGCCATCCATTTAGGGATAAAAGGCTGCGCTAGAATGCAACTCTGCCCCCATAGCTCTTTGAAGACTTTGCAAACTTGTGCTACGAAACTAGAATCACGGTCCGACACAATGGATAGCGGAACTCCATGCAATCTCACTATCTCTCAAATATAGAGCTTGCTAAGGGTCTATAACGTGTCGGTGGTCTTCATACTCAAGAAGTGAGCGGACTTGGTGAGTCTATCAACAATGACCCATACGACATTATGCCCTCGTGAAGTTCGTGGAAAGCTAGATATGAAGTCCATGGTGATGTGATCCCACTTCCACTCAAAAATAGGCAAGGACTGCAATAATCCTCCGTGTTTTTGATGCTCAATCTTCCCTTGCTGACACACCACACATTTTGAATCGTATCTAGCCACATCTTTCTTCATTCCCTTCCACCAATACTGCCCCTTCATGTCCCTATACATTTTGGTACTACCCCCAGATGTATGGAGAACTTGGAATGATGGCACTTGCCTAACACTTCTTCCCGTACTTGGTCATTATCGGGTACACATAGCCTTCCTCGAAACCATAACTCATCATCACTTATCGTCCAATCCTCAACAATCTCACTCCTTTCCAACTTACTCCGGATAGCCTCCAACTCGCTGTCTAATCATTGCAACGCCATAATCCTTTGTCGAAGCATCGATTGAGCTATAAGATTGAACAGGCATGGTCGATCCTCATGTCTGTCCACCTATAGATTAAATTCCTCCAAAGCATCTATCATTTTCCACCTATTCACCAGAAGGGAATTGATTTCACCCCAAGATTTTCTACTCTGTGCATCCGCTACTACATTCGCTTTCCCCGGATAGTAATTAAGTGTGAAATCATAGTCTTCTAAATACTCAATCCACCTTCTTTGTCGAAGATTCAAGTCCTTCTGGGTGAATATGTACTTGAGGCTCTTATGATCAGAAAACACTTGGAATTTCTCTTCGTACAAGTAACACCTCCACAACTTAAGAGCAAAAACCACAGCGGCAAGCTCTAAATCATGGGTGGGATAATTCTGTTGATGAACCTTGAGTTGCCTCGAGCCATAGGAAACCACCTTCCCTCCCTGCATTAACACACACCCCAAGCCTTGTAGCGAAGCATCGGTGTACACATCGTATCCTTCCCCACTACTCAGAATAATGAGGACATGAGCGGTTGTCAACTTCTCCTTCAAGGTGCAAAAAGCTACTTCACACTCTTGACTCCACAAGAATTTTTCTCCCTTCTTTGTGAGATGTGTCATTGGCATTGCTAGCTTTGAGAAGCCTTCCATAAACCTCCGGTAGTAGCCTGCTAAGCTCAGGAAATTACGTACTTCGGTCACATTCTTTGGTGGTTCCCACTTCATCACTGCCTTAATCTTTGCGGGGTCAACAGTTACCCCTTGTTCCGACACAACATGGCTAAGAAATTTCACTTCCTTCATCCAAAACTCACACTTACTCATCTTCGCATATAACTTATGTTCTCTCAATGTATGTAGTACAATAGAAAGATGGCGTCCATGTTCCTCGTGAGTCTGGGAATAGATTAGTATGTCATCAATAAACACGATGACAAACTGATCTAGATACGACCGAAATACCCTGTGCATTAAATCCATGAAGGCTGTTGGAGCATTGATGAATCCGAACAACATCACCATATACTCGAAATGACCATACCAAGTACGAAAAGTAGTCTTAGAAATATCTTCCTCATTGATCCGCAATTGATGATACCTTGTGTGAAGATCAATCTTGGAGTAATACTTAGAACCCCTTAACTGATCAAATAGGTCGTCGATTCGTGGCAAAAGGTATTTGTTCTTCACTGTTACTCGATTCAATCTTTGATAATCCGTGTACAACCAAAGTGTCTCATCATGCTTCTTCATGAAGATTACCAGGGCTCCCCAAGGTGAAGTGCTCAAACGGATAAACCCAATGGTCAACAGATGATCCAGCTGCTTTCTTAGCTCCTTTAACTCCAAAGGTGCCATCCTATAGGGAGTGATGGATATGGGTTCGATTCCTGGGTAGAGATCAATCTTGAACTCAATCTCCCTGTGTGGGGGTAGCCCGGGTAGTTCGTTTGGGAAGACATCTGGAAAATCCGATACTATCAACACCACATTTGCATGGAATTTATCCCAATCATCTCCCATCAAGCTAGCTAAGAAGCTCAAATGGCTCCCCGTCTTCGCTTTCAAGAACCTACTACCCGTAGTAGGAAATGGATAGGAGGAATTTCGGTCATTCACGAAACTGAATACTACCCCTCCCGGTAGTTGAAAAGAAATCCGTTTACGGAAACAATCCATTATCGCCCGAAATGTGGATAACAAATTCATCCCAAAGATCACGTCATACCCCTTCATGTCTA
Organism: Ilex paraguariensis; assembly: GCA_963454935.2. Taxonomy (NCBI): domain Eukaryota; kingdom Viridiplantae; phylum Streptophyta; class Magnoliopsida; order Aquifoliales; family Aquifoliaceae; genus Ilex; species Ilex paraguariensis. Next base: position 16,121 of record CAUOFW020001826.1, on the reverse strand, counting down.
AGGCAACCAAATCTACAATCAATTTGTGCTCCCTAATTCGAAGCACGAAATCCCTACACACTCAGCTAGTATCCAACCGTTCCCCCCGTAGGGCATATTAATACACAACGCATGTTCTAACTTCTCGAAGCCTAATCCTAATTTAATAGCATATGCAGTACGTATAAATGAATGAGTCGCACCCGAATCAAATAAAATTTGGGCCCAAGAATTATAGAGGAGAACAATACCTTCTACCACTGCATTGGAGGCATCTTCCTTCGGTTGGGTCAAAGAAAATACCCTTCCTTGTTTGGCGCCACTTGGGGCTAGAGCTTCAAACGGTCTTTGCTGTTGTAGTGGCCTTTGTTGCGGTGGCTTGTTTGCATTCACCTACCTGGTTGCTTGGTTGATTTTGATTGAAGGAATGGGCAGTTATCTTTGAAGTGCCCAACACCTCCACATGTAAAGCATCGACGTGGGTCCGTGCCTACTCTCTCTGGTACTCCTCCCGCCCCTTGAGCTGTCTGTGGTCTCTGTCCAACTACCTGATCTGGGCGACTGTAGGGTACCGCTCTCTGTGCTCCACTACTACTAGCACCCGTTCTGATCGGACCTCCCCTCATCAGGTTCTGTCACCACTGATTATCTTCCATGTCTCTCTCCACCAACATAGCCCTATCTACAAGAACCCCATAGTCACGGATCCTAAGAGCCACAAGCTTCTCCCTAATGGCCGACCTCAAGCCTTGCTCAAAACGTTTGGCCCTCCTGGCCACTGTGGATATGAATTCTGTGGCATATCTGGACAACTCCTCAAACTTTCTCTCATACTCCCACACCGTCAAACTACCTTGTCGAAGAGCGAGGAAATTGGCACTCATCTTGTCTCTAACCGACTCAGGAAAATATTTTTCTTGGAAGACTTGATCGAACTCCTCCCAAGTAAGTGTATCAGTGTTCCTCCATCTCTTTACCGCATCCCACCAATGGTCGGCCTCCCCCTCGAACAAATAGGTAGCAAAGCCAACCCTCAAGTCTTTCGTAACTCCCATGCCATCACAAATCTTCTTCACCCGTCAGATCCATCTATACGCATCCAAAGGATTGGAGCTCCCTTGGAAGGTAGGTGGGTGTTGCCTCAGAAATTCCCGAAGAGTTACCATCCTCCGATTGTCATCCCCATTGCCCAGCACTTGTGCTAGGGGGTGAGCTCCACCAATATGGTTGTTGTTTCTATTCTGGTTTTGTACCAAAGTAGTGAGTTCCCTCAAACATTGATATATGCCGTTTATGGCATTAGGAGGTGGTGGTGGTGGTGGATTTGCTTGTCCTCCCCGACCACTCCCACATCCACGTCCACGTCCACATCCACGTCCATGTCCACCGTCCATCCTGCACATCAATGCACAATTTAGTTTCATTGATGTACAAGACATCCTAGTTATTACTTTGATCTAAAGCATAAGGTTCGTATAAAATTAGATCAACAATTTTCTTCAACCTAGTCCTACTTTTCTAGTGGTAATTCATAACCTACAGCTCTTATGTAAGACCTAATTCCTCGGCTCTGATACCAAATTTGTAACACCCCAAAAATTGGGGGTCCTTAATTTAACAAAATTCGGGCAGAGTCTCCTTTGTACGGAGAGTTCTATCCAAAACACCACCTATGCAATTATACTACATTGACCACACCGGGTCCATATATGAATAAATATTGACCACACCAAGCCTATTTACCCATCAAATAATAAAATTTCATTCACTACATGTAATATCCACTATATCATCCCAAAAGAATAGGTCAAGCTATGACACTTACATTCCAAAAGAATTACACTTAAACTTAGCATCGGAATAAACAAAACACTAGACTATACATGATTGTAAATAAATTCTCTAGTCTAGCACAAAAATAAACTATAGCTCCAGATGTCCACCTCAGGATCTAGGTTCCCCTCTGGTAGAACCTCCTAATTTCCCAGCTCGTCAACGCTGGGATCTTCCTCTAGCACGAAATCTGAAAAAAATTATTATTGGTAGGGGGTGAGCACTAAGCACTGTAGGAAAATTCTCTCAAACTCTAACGAGGTATGAAAAATGTAGAAAATGGTCGGTCTCATTTCACAAATAGCATACATAAATTTTGAAAGAAACATAACATTTTCAAAGATCTCAAGTTTATACATTAACAATAATTAAGTGCAAGAGTAAAGTCAATTCCACCATAAATAACTATTCCAAAGAGTAATTATTCCCACAACAATTTCCAAGATAATCATATCCAAAAGATAATGCAATAAAAAATAACCACAATGTATTTCAAGTCTGATGTAAGATAATCGCATGAATAAACACATAGAGAGTATCCTAGCCCACAAACACACAATTCCTCGCAAGGATATCAACTTCGGGAAGGGCACCTACCGATGCATTATCCCATACCAATGCACCGACAATAACGAATCCGACCCAGACATAGTATACTAATCCTCTGACACGGCACCCGTGAGCTAATAGTGTTTTGGTTCTCGCAAGGCACCAACCCCATTACGAGTGGTAGGAAAAGTTCAAACCCATATGGAGTAAGAACCACACACATCTATCCACTCTACGATACCCGGTCAATGGTCACCCATGGTGATCCAAACACCTCCATGAGATACAATCACCAATAATTTCTCAAATACAGTTAATTCCATAAATCCCTAAATTTTCACATCCAAATCCACATTTATTTCACAATGGAACAATTTAAGAAAAATTAACAAAAGATCATCATAAATACCATTGTGTTGTTCAATATGAAAAAATAAAGTTTTGAAATAAAAAATAAAGGAGAAATCAAGAGAAAAACCTATTTCTCTTGAAATCTAGGATTTTGAATATGAGAAAAGAACTTTGATGGTTACCCGACCATCCCATTGTTTAAAACATTCTAACATTTGCAAAAACATCAAAACTCCATGATTTCATAGCATTTTAATATGATGTAGTGTCAAAGAAAACATATATGTATAACCCTAACCTCAATGTAAGAGAATGGAAGAAAACCCGTACTTGAATCAAATTTCCAAGTAAGAACCCAAGCTCTAGTGACCTCCTTCTTCCCTTTTCTTCCTTCCTTAATCTTACTCTAAGGTTCCAAGAGGTGTGGGGTGAGAGTGGAGTGAAAAGAATGGGAGTAAATGGGTTTTTAAACACAGCAGCCCCGATTTTTACTGTTCATGCGCTGATTTGATTTTCTTCAAAATTACGGTTTTGCCACTTAGAATCTGTAATTTGATCCATATGACTACTCTAAGGTTTTTCGACGTTCCGGATTCATTTTTAATGTTATTTTAACCTAAAAAAAATTATTTTTATGATTTATCTCAAAACTAAAGTAAATTTATACTCGAAACATGAAAATTACTATTTTATTCTTCCGAATCGCTATATGTGCTAAAAGGCTATTCCAAGTTTTTTTGGATCTCACTGGTTCAATGATAATAATATTTTGACCTAAAAAATTTTATATTTTTACTTAGTTACCTTTATAAACCTTAAACACCTCCAAAAATTAAATTTCACCATTAATTTGCCTCCCTAGTATTTATTCATACTATTGAAATCTATAGGGTTCATGCATACCTCAGCACCTATATTAGCATTTCAAAAATAATTACTTGCTATAAAAAGATAAGAGTGTGGGGGTTTACAAGCTACATGTGATTGGAACAAAGCAAATAATCTTACATGTAGTAATCAAAAGAACGGTTAGTAGAAAAAAGTGGAATTTGACATAATCTCATGAAAGAATATTAACACTATATTAAATATACTATTAAGATTTTCCTTATTAGAATGATAGAATTAATAGAAATACATGATTTCTGCAATCAAAAAGGACTTTAGTTAGGTTGTAATGTGGCCATTGGTGAAGGTTTATGAAACGACGTCATGGGATATCAAATGCTATCTTTAGTATTGTGACACACCTTTTTTCTAACTTTGAATATTTATTCTTTCCATTTTTCACTTTCTTGGCTCTTTTCTTTCTATTTTTCAACCTTTCATTGGTGTTTCTTTTTCTTTTGCTTTGAATAGCCAAGATTTTTTTTTAATGATATCATTTCTCACCTTTTCTATATCATATTGATTTAAAAAAGGGTGCAAGAAAATTATGTAGCAAAGGTAGGTTTGATATATTTTCATTTGGCTCGGGTATTTTTCAGGTTTCATGAAAAAGATTTTGTATTTTGTTAGGCTCAATATCGGTTGACTAAGGATATAATTTTGTAAAAGAAATGATCATGACTCATGATTTAATCAAAGATGACCTAAGATCATTTTCCAGAAATCATATATTAATATAATCTTTAAATGATAGTTTAAGGACAATGCTAACAATATATTTCAATAAGTGTTAATCAAAATACAACTAATGAGATTATTCAAGGAAAATTTACCGTTGAATCGAAGATTTAGATTTGAGCAGATATAGAATATCTCTCCAAGAAGGATTGGTTCAAAATCTGCAATAGGTTTTACATCTCCACTATACAAACAAAGAGTATAATATTTCACAAGATTCTCAAGAATAAAGAAATCTAGTTGTGCTTTTAAGATTAATTTTAAACAAAAATATTAAGATAGTACACAACTAAAATATGAAAATCCCGTGTGATTAGATTATGATTATTCTTGCAAGGCATGAAAATAAAAATTTAATTTAGCTATGAATCATATGAATTATGAATTCCCTAACTTAACAACATAAGTTTCAAAATTAATATAAACAAACTTAAACACACATTAGTTTAAAATAAACTAAGTTTAAAACACATATAAGTTCAAAAACAACCAAATTTAAAACATAAGTTCAAAAGCAAATAAGTGCAAAACATAAATTAAAGTTCAAGTGCATAAGTAAAAGTGCATAATTAAAAAGCTAAGTGAAAGATAGCAGATTTTTTGGTAGAATCTTCAATTTTTTCTAGGAAGTAGATGGGCCTCCTCCAAAACGTTCTCTCAGTAGCCTCAAGATTTCAGCTTGATTTTGTTCATAATCCTCCATACATTTGTTGATATATGTGATACTGTTACCAAGCTAGGTGAAAGTAGTCTCTAATCCTAGCAGAATCTATCTGTCAGTCCTATCATCCATTAGTATGTATGGTTGATCCTCTTGTGGCTGTTGTTGTTTTGGTGGAATGAATTCTTCCGGGCCTTGGAATGGCTCTTCTTGTGGTGGATGGGGTACCTCTGGTTGTTCTTTAGGTTGTCCTCCATGACTTTTTCTTAATGAAGTTTTGTCTAATGGGCTGGAATGGTCTACAGTCTTCCATGTTGGATCGATGATCACACCTCTGTTCCTGCACAGCTGAGAAACTAACATGGCATAAGGAAGTGAGGTTTCTTTCTATCTACAGCAAGTACCATTTGATTCAGGATTAGGTTTGACAGATCAATGGTATGTCCCATCTTGAATGCATATAGAAAATAAGCTTGCTCAATGTAGATTTGATTCTTTTGAGCACTCGGTAACAAACTATATACAATTGTCAAGTTCAAAATACGGTATTTATCAGTTAAATCTCCTTAGTTGATATACTTATTTAGTCTACCCCACCTAAATTCCAGATTACCTATCACTTCTCTTTCTATGATATCTAAATCAAGCAAATCTGTGTATGGGTATTGCGGGTTTTTAGGTCTTTGCATGGGTCAAAAAAATCGGCAATAGTAGCCGCTGTAACTTGAAAAATAATACCCCGTACAAATACTCGCAATTGTCTTTCCCCAATAATCTCAGCATTACTATAGAATTCTCAGACTAAACAGTCATAAGCAGGAACGGATAATCTAACATACTGTAACCATCCTCTAGTGCCAAGAATTTGATGTACTCCTATGTTCTCAAACTCTTCGTAAATAACTGGCATTTCAAAAATAATAGTTTTATCCAGAAAATTAGCATCATACCAGGCTTGTTGTTCAGAATTCTCAAATATCACATCGTTGAATATATTTCTTGGTCTTGGTTGTTGTGGAGGTGCTTGAGGTTGCTTGGGTTGATCTCTTTGTGCCCGACTCGAAGATCCTCTTGTTCTTCATCTTGAATCCATTTGTTTCTTGTTTTCTTTGTAAATGCTATGTTTCTTTTGATTCCAATCAGTAGATACCTTCAAAATGCAATGGGTAAGAGAATAATCGGAACAAAGTTGAAGAAAAATGACTGAGTATAGCAGATTTGAGAGCTTTTTCTTTTGGAATTCTTGGCTGGCCAAAGTTTTGATGTTCTTGGAGTGCAGAAATGATTTGTCAGTTGCATGGGGCTGTATATAAATAAAGCACTACCGTCTGAACGCCTAGCCCACCATTTGGACGGTGCTGCTTTTCAGTTTTTTCTTTTGCTTTGTGCAATGTACTGACAATTTTCTAATTTCTTGCAATTTGTCTCTTTAAATTCCTGCAATATATTAAATAATTTTTTTATATTCTACTAAACTTTGCTAACCACTCTTTTTCTTGTCACAAAAATTGGTGGATTTTTATTTATTTTATTTGTTATTTCATATTTATTGCGTTTCCTAATTAATTTATAGTTATTTACATTTATTTACAAATACTTATAAACCTTTATTTACAAATATTTATAAATCTTTACTTTACTATTTATTTACAAATATTTACAAGTATGTACAATCCTTCCAAAAATTATGATCATACTGTTTCAGGGTCAAAACTATCTAGATCAATATTACCAATGACATGGTTAACTTTATTTCTTACGTATCTTGTTAACATTGGGGTAGAATAGGATGGCTTCTCAGGATAATCCTTGCTCTGCCCATACCTAATCCACCATAAACGATCTAATGCTCGACCTTAAATTGGTTCTGCACACTGATTATATTGTCTTTAATGTTGTAAACGACCACATCTTACACAACCACCGAGACGATTCGCTCGTCAATTTTTTGCAAATGTACTTTTCCGCATAAAGGTCTTGATTGACTTTCAAAAATTTCTAAATTTTTGACTTTTCTGGCTTTTTTCATGATCAATGCATGAATATCTTTTGGAAGATGATGCAGTAGAATTAAACTTAGCCAAAAAAAATTTTCATCTATTGTACATAAAGTAATTTAACTAAGGAATTTTTCTTTTTTTTTATATGACTCTCTATCTGGTTCTTTAACGTCTGCCAGTCACAAAGACAAACTCAACATTAATATTAAAACAAAATAAGTACTTTAAATATGAATACTAAAATTACATTCTTACCTCCCCAACTTAATTTAAACATTATCTGAAATATGAAAATAGTGATAGTTAACATGGATAACGAAATCTGACAATCTTTTGTCATTTCACCAATTGGGATATCTGGCTGTTACTCTGCCAAATAAATTACAATTCATTAGTAATTTTTATTGAGAATTAAACATCAATATAAACAGGATCAAAAAGTTGTACATAAATTATTTCTCGAATAAATTCATCATAATATGGTTTAAGTCTTTGACCATTGACTTTAAAGATATTTCCAGTTAATGGATTTTTAATTTCAATTGCTCCATAATCAAAAACTTACTTGACAATATAAGGACCTGTCCATCTTGATCTTAATTTTGTAGGGAATAAACGAAGTTTTGCATTGTATAATAACACTTTTTGAGATGGTTCAAAAGATTTTCGCATGATATTTTTATTATGAAATATTTTTGTTCTTGATTTAACAATTTTTGTATTTTCATAAGCTTCATTTCTTAATGCCTCTAATTCATTTATTTGAAGTTTACGAGCTATTCCAACTTTGTCTATATCAAAATTCATCATTTTTATTGCCCAATATGCTCGATGTTCTAATTCTACAGGCAAGTGACATGGTTTTTCATATACTAACCGACAAGGAAACATCGCTAAAATAGTTTTATATGCAGTACGGTAAGCCCAAAGCATATCAGTCAACCTTAATGACCAATCTTTATGATTGGATTTACTATTTTATCAAAATGTATTTTATCTCTCTATTAGCTAATTCAGCTTGTCCACTTGTCTGTGGATGGTACGGAGTGAATATTTTATGTGAAATTGAATATTTTTTCATAAGATTTTCAAAAACTTTATTACAAAAATGTAATCCACCATCACTTATAATGGTTCGAGGAATTCAAATTTGGACAAAATATTTTCTTTCAAAAACTTGATCACTGTTCTATGATCATTATTTCTACATGGAATTACCTCTACCCATTTAGAGACATAGTCGACTGCAACCAAATTATACAGATATCCAAAAGATGGGGAAAATGGACCCATAAAATCGATGCCCCAATAATCAAATTTTTGATAGTTAAAATAGGGTTTAATGGCATCATATTTCTTTTCGAAATATTTCCCATTCTTTGACATCTGTCACATTTTAAATAAAAGAGATGAACATCTTTAAAAAGAGTTGGCCAATAAAATCCACATTGCAAAATTTTAGTAGTAGTTTCTTTGAAGCAAAATGACCTCCGCAAGCTTCGGAATGACAAAACTGAATTACCTGACCTATTTCATGATTAGGTACACAACGTCTTATAATTTGATCTTTATAATATTTAAACAGATAAGGATCTTCCCAGAAAAAGTTACGTACTTCACTCATAAATTTATTCTTATTAGACTAGGTATAATTAAAGGGAATAGTACCACAGGTTAAATAATTAGTTATATCTACATACCATGGTGCTTCTATTATTGCAAATAGTTGTTCATCTGAAAATGTTTCTTTAATCGGAGTTGGTTCTTCTTTTATTTCAAAGTTTAATCTTGACAAGTGATCTGCTACAATATTTTTGACTCCTTTCTTATCTTTGATGATTAAATCAAATTCTTGTAGTAATAATATCCAACATAGAAGACGTGGTTTAGCATCTTTCTTTGTAAGTAGGTATTTAAAGCTGCATGATCGATAAATATAATGATTGATGATCTAACCAGATATGAACGAAATTTATGTAATGCAAATACAACTACAAGTAATTCTTTTTCTGTAGTTGAATAGTTCATTCGTGCATCATTTAGAGTTTTACTTGTATAGTATATAACCTAAGGTTGTTTTCTCTTTTCTTTGCCCTAGTACAACTCCTACTGCATAATCACTTGCATCACACATTATTTCAAAAGGTAACGACCAGTTAGGGGGTTGCATATTAGGTGCAGAAATAAGCATATTTCTTAATTTATCAAATGATAGTTTGTAATGCCCCAAAAACTCCCGTGGGTGACATTACATTCTAAAAACCATTTACCGTATGAGAGCATTAAGTAAAATTCATCAGGACGAAAGTTTCATTCATCAACCATTCATATTTTAACAAAATTTGGGCAGAGTCTCCTTTGTACGGGGAGCTCTACCCAAAACACAACCTGTACAATTATATTACAATTGACCACACCGGGTCCACATATGCATAACTATTGACCACACCGGGTCCATTTTTCCATCATAAAATAAACTTGCATTCATCATATGTCATATCCACACTATCATCCCAAATTAATAGGTCTAATCTTGGCCTTTACATCTCCAAAATATAATAATATAACGCAGCGGAAATAACAGAAATGAACTAGACTTCAAAAGGATATTCTAAGCATAATCTAGTCTATAAAAAAATAAAAGTGTCGCTCTAAGCGTCCACCTCGAGATCCACATCCCCGTCAAGCGGAGTCTTCCAATTGGTGGGCTCCTCAGCCCCTAACTCCTCCTCAAGTGTGAAATCTGAAAATTTTTTATTTGTAGGGGGTGAGCACGAAACTCTGTAGCAAAATCCTCTCAACTCAAACAAGGTTTGAAAAACATAGCAAACGGTCGGTCTCATTTCACAACTAACATATATATAGGTTTGGAATGAAAACAGTGACATTTTAAAAGAGATCTCAAGTTTAAACAATAGCAATAATCAGTTAAAAGAATAAAGTGAGTTTAGCATCGATAAACAAAATTCTAATTTAAGCTATTTAAGAAGGGCTTCTCCCTAAGCATTGTCCCATACCAATGCATCGGCAAGAACGACCCAACTCCCGATTCCATGTATTTTTGGTTCATCCCCGTACCATGTATGTTAATTGCTTCTCGTGAATCTACCTAACGATCATGCCTAGTCCACCAATTCCAACCAACAATCACAAATCTCTTTAGGAAGGGCGTGTACCGTCTCCTACGGCATTGACGAAATCCTCCCAAGGTGTCTAGTATACTAACCCTTTTCCTCGGTGTATATGTGAACAATAGTGATCGCGAGCACAACAACGATCCACTACGAGCATTAGGCAACCATCTCACCCCCCATTGGGATAGACTAACCTCTAACACTCTACGACATCTCTCGAAGGTAATCCAAGTCCATCACAACAACCATACAATGAGGAATTCAAGAATATTCACAATTCACAACAATTTCCCAAATATAGTAAAATCCCCAATTTTGTTTTCACATTTGTCATATAATCGAATAATCCAAGAAAATATGCAAGAGATCGTAATCTATATCATTTTTTTATACAATATTCAACACTAAAGTTTTAAAATCAAAGACAAAGAAGAAATTAGGAGAAAATCTCCTTTTCTTGAAAACTAGGGCTTTGAAGATAAAAAAAAATCAATAGAGCTTTGGTGGTTACCCACCCTTCATATTGTTCAAAAAATGACATTTATTACAAATAGAACAAGAATCATGTATTTCATATTATATATATGAGAAGGAGAGTGAAGAAACATATATCTATATACATATATATATCTATAGATATATATCTAGCCTCAATGTGAGAGATTGAGAGAAAATCTCCTACCTTAAATCAAGATTCCAAGCTAAGACCCAAGCTTCAAGACCTTCTTGCTCTCCTTTATTTTTCTCTTAATCTTCTCCTCCTAGGGTTTCAAAATATTTGGGTGAGAGGGTAGCAAGAATGGAAGAAAATGGGAGGAGAATGTATTCTTGAAGAATTTGAAGTTTTGATTTCTACAAGGTATAAATCCCTCTTGATTGGTATTTCTATCTTCCTCTCTTCCTCTAAAATGGTTCCTAGGGTTTGGAGGGGTGAAATGAATGCTAAAGGGACGACATTAGGTTTTTATAGGGCAAGAAAATCGAGCAAAACCCGATATTTTCTGTTCAGAAAAAATCGGGTTTCCTTCGTACTGTTCACAGATTTTTGGTGCGACTTCCAGGTCAGTTTTGACCCATTTCGACGTCGAATTGGAAATGTTTCATGAAATACACTTTTGTAGCCCTAGATGTCTACTATTGCTTGTCAAAATTTCAGATCAATTGGACATCACAATATAAAGGTATGATCACAATACTAAGCAGTATCTATCACCCCTTTTTACCCAATTTCACTCCAATTTGGTTTTACTTCTAAAATACTTCCTAACTTCTAATACATCCCATATTACCTCTCCCAATGTTTTCCGACCTCCCGAATTCAATGGTAATGTTATTTTGATAAAAAAAATTAATATATTTATTTAGTTACCCTTATCAATATTAAACACATCCAAAAAAAAAAATTAAGTTTGACTCAAAAGTCAATCCTTTCGAAACTCAAACTTCATGATTAATATTTCAACAATGATTCTAAGTTTTTATCCTCATTTTATTCATACTTGGAAAACTCTTAAGATATTAGTATTCTTATTTAATTTTAGTACAGGGTCTTACAATCCACCCCCCTTAAAGAAAGTTTCGTCCTCGAAACTTACCTCAAGTAGCGAACAAATATGGATATTTCTCTCGCATCTCCCACTCCCGGTTCCCAAGTTGCTTCCTCTACGCCATGATGTTGCCACAGGACTTTCACCAGCTGGATTACCTTGTTGCGAAGCACTTTCTCCTGGATATCAAGAATCTTCACCGGCTGCTCTTCATAGGTGACTCCATCTTGCACTTCAATATCCTCCAAATCCACGACATGCGACGTATCTGGTTGACATTTCCTCAACATCGAAACGTGGAACACGTCATGAACTCCTGACAATGATACTGGTAGCCGAAGTTGGTATGCTACTTTGCCCACTGTCTTGATCACTTCAAATGGACCGATGTACCTTGGAGCGAGTTTTCCTTTCTTACCGAATCTAAGTACGCCCTTCTTGGGTGACACTTTAAGAAATACAAAATCTCCCTCCTTGAATTCCAAAGGCCTTCTTCTCCTATCCGCATAGCTCTTTTGTCGACTCTGTGCTGTGCGTAATCTCTCCCGAATGAGCTGAATCTTCTCCGTTGTCTCCCGTACAATCTCGGGCCCAAACATACTACTCTCTCTCCGGCTTCCAACCAACATGTCGGGGATCTACATGGTCTTCCATACAAAGCTTCATACGGCATCGACATCCGATACTCGCTTGGTAACTGTTATTGTACGCAAATTCCACCAACGGTAAGTGATCGATCCAACTCCCTTTGAAGTCCAATGCGCAAGCCCGTAACATGTCTTCCAAAACCTGTATCACTCTCTCGGATTGGCCATCTGTTTGAGGGTGAAAGGCTGTGCTGAAATGTAATTCTGTCCCCATAGCTTGTTGTAGACTTTGCCAAAAACGAGCCACAAAACGAGAATCGCGATCCGACACGATAGAAAGTGGAACTCCATGCAATCGAACAATCTCTCGAATGTATAGTCTGCTCAAGATCTCTAACGAGTCTGTGGTCTTCATCCCCAAAAGTGAGCTGACTTGGTGAGTCGATCTACGATAACCCATACGGCGTTATGCCCTCTTGAAGTCCGTGGAAAACCCGACACGAAGTCCATGGTGATATGATCCCACTTCCACTCCGGGATAGGCAGAGACTGTAATAATCCTCCAGGTCGTTGGTGCTCAATCTTCACTTGCTGACATACGGCACACCTTGAAATGAACTTTGCTACATCCTTCTTCATTCCACTCCACCAATATTGTCGTTTCATATCTCTATACATTTTTGTACTCCCCGGATGTATAGAGAACTTCGATCGGTGACACTCTCCCAACACTTCTTCCCTCACTTGGTCGTCGTTTGGCACGCATAATCTTCCCCAAAACTGTAACTCCTCATTCTTTAAAGACCAATCCTCAACAATCTCATTCCTCTCCAATTTATCCCGAATTTTTGTCAACTCGGGATCTAATCGTTGCAACTCCACAATCCTTTGTCGGAGGATTGGTTGAGCTACTAGGTTAAACAAACATGGTCGATCCTCCGGTCCATTAACCCATAGATCAAACTCCTCCAACGTATCCATCATTTTCCACCGTTTAGCCGCAAGGACATTGATTTCACCCTGAGACTTCCTACTCAATGCATCCGCTACTACATTAGCCTTCCCCGGATGATAGTTGAGAGTGAAGTCGTAATCTTCTAAGTACTCAATCCACCTTCTCTGCCGGAGATTTAATTCTTTCTGTGTGAACACATACTTGAGGCTTTTATGATCCGAGAACACTTGAAATTTCTCTCCATACAAGTAACACCTCCACAACTTAAGAGCAAAAACCACAGCGGCTAGCTCCAAGTCGTGAGTGGGATAGTTCCGCTCATGAATCTTGAGTTGCCTCGAGCCATAAGCAACCACCTTGCCTCCTTGCATCAACACACATCCCAAGCCTCGTAGTGAAGCATCGGTGTAAACATCGTAACCTTCCCCACTGTTCGGAATAATGAGGATCGGTGCCGTCGTCAACTTTTCCTTCAAGGTGCGAAAAGCTAATTCACACGCTTGAGTCCACACAAATTTCTCCCCCTTCTTGGTAAGGCGAGTCATCGGCATCGCAAGCTTGGAAAAACCTTCCACAAACCTACGATAGTAACCGGCTAACCCCAAGAAACTACGTATTTCTGTCACATTCTTTGGTGGTTCCCATTTCATCACGGCCTCAATCTTCGAGGAATCAACCGCTACCCCTTGCTCGGACACAACATGGCCAAGGAACTTCACTTCCTTCATCCAAAACTCACACTTGCTCATCTTCGCATATAACTTATGTTCTCTCAATGTTTGTAGCACAACCGAGAGATGATGTGCATGTTCTTCTTGTGTCCGGGAATAAATCAATATGTCATCAATAAACACAATGACAAATTGATCTAGATATGGCCGGAATACCCTGTGCATCAAATCCATGAAGGCTGCTGGAGCATTAGTCAATCCGAACGGCATCACCGTATACTCGAAGTGACCATACCGAGTACGAAAAGCAGTCTTAGGAATATCCTCCTCCTTGACACGCAGTTGATGGTACCCGGTGCGGAGATCAATCTTGGAGTAGAACTTAGAACCCCTCAATTGATCAAATAAATCATCAATGCGCGGCAAGGGATACTTGTTCTTCACCGTCACCCGATTCAACCGTCGGTAATCTGTGCATAACCGAAGTGTTTCATCCGTCTTCTTCACAAAGAGGACCGGGGCTCCCCAAGGTGAAGTGCTCAAACGGATGAATCCAATTGCCAGCAAGTGGTCCAATTGCTTCCTTAGCTCCTTCAACTCCAAAGGCGCCATCCGATAAGGAGCAATAGAAATAGGTTCGGTTCCCGGATAAAGATCGATTGCGAACTCAATCTCTCTCTGTGGCGGTAACCCGGGTAATTCATCTGGGAAGACATCCGGAAAATCTGATATAATCAACACCATACCCGAGTGGGATCTATCCCGATCATCTCCCATCAAGCTAGCCAAGAAACTCAAGTGGCTCCCTGCCTTAGCTTTTAAGAATTTACTTCCCGTAGTAGGAAATGGATGGAAAGAATCTCGGTTATTCACAAAACTGAAAATTACTCCTCCCGACAATTGAAATGTAATTCGCTTGCGGAAACAATCCATTACCGCATGAAAAGTGGATAACAAGTTCATCCCAAAATCACGTCATACCCCTTCATCTCTAAAGCAATCAAATCCACAATCAATTCGTGCTCCCCAATACGAAGCACACAACCCTTGCAGACTCGGCTAGTACCCAACTGTTCTCCCGTAGGCAAGTCAACAGTCAAAGCATGTTCTAACTTCTCGAAACCCAATCCCAAATTCATAGCATATGCAGTACGTATAAAAGAATGAGTAGCACCAGGATCGAATAAGATTCGGGCCCAAGAATTGTAGAGAAGAATGATACCTTCCACAACGGCATTGGAAGCATCCTCCTCCGGTTGGATTAAGGCAAATACCCTCCCCGGATTGGCATCACCGGGGGCTTGAGCTCTCAATGGTCTCGGTGGTGGAGGGGGCCTATTTGCATGTGATGGCCCGGCTGATTGATTGGCCTTGGGTGGAAATGACGGGCAGTTGTTTCGGAAGTGTCCTACACCTCCACAAGCAAAGCATTGACGAGGGTCAGTGTTTGGTCTAGTCGGGGCATGCCCCTCTCCTCGGACTGTAAGAGGTCTCTGCCCCACCGCTTGATCGGGGCGACGATATGGTAACGCCCTCGGTGCTCCACTGCTACTGGCACCTGTACGGATCGGGCCTCCTCTAGCATAGCTCTGTCTCCTCTGAGAGTCATCAATGTCTCTCTCCACCAATGCCGCTCTGTCAACCAAATCTCTATAGTCTCGGATTCTGAGTGCCACAAGCTTCTCTCTGATGGTCGGTCTCAAACCCTGCTCGAAGCGCTTGGCCCTCCTATCCTCGGTGGATATGAACTCTGAAGCATAACGGGATAGCTCATCGAACCTCCTCTCATACTCAGCCACGGTCATACTGCCCTGCCGCAAGGCTAGAAAGTCTGCACTCATCTTATCTCTGACAGACTCTGGAAAATACTTGTCGTTAAAACTTTGCTCAAACTCCTCCCAAGTGAGCGTATTAGTGTCCCTCCTTTTCTTCACTGACTCCCACCAGTAATCGGCCTCCCCTTCCAACAAATAGGTAGCCAAGCCAACCCGAAGGTCCCCCGGCGATCCCCATACCATCACAAATTTTTTTCACCCGGCGGATCCATCTATCCGCATCTAAGGGATTGGAGCTCCCTTGGAAGGTGGGTGGGTGTTGCCGTAGAAATTCTCGAAGAGCTACCATCCTTCGGTTCTCATCGCCGTTTGCCCGGTACTTGGACTAAAGGACGAACTCCACCGTTGTGGTGGTTGTTCCCACTGGTTGTTGCACTAGGGTGGTGAGTTCCC
>CAUOFW020001825.1:893615-919363 GCA_963454935.2 Ilex paraguariensis | reverse complement strand
ATGGCCATACACTCTATTGAGACTTTGCGACAGCTCATAGCTGTGATGCTACTTGCTAACTCTATTTAGTATATAAGGGGCCTTATGTTGGAAGTCTCTTTAAGGTGGTCTATTTTGTGTCCTCTAAAAGAAAATGGTGCTCCGTTTTATGTCCAACAAGAAAACATGAATAAGTGGTCCGAATATTATGGTCATTTGCAAAAATTAATGCATGGTGGTCTGGATAATATTGTCATTTGCTAAAATTAATGCAGAGTTGGATTCATAGACCAAATGTTGGTGATTGGCCGGCGTCATGGATTTAAGTTATGAAAATAATGTCATTTGTTATGAAATTGCTCATTTGTAAGTGACTAATTATGTGAAGTTACATTTGTAAATCTTAATTTAAGTTCATGGTCTACTTTAAGTTCAAGATCTGAAAACTATTCAAATTAAGGAGTTTAAGTTTCAAAGTCATCTCATGGTGATCTCTCTTAAATGTTCAAAATTTAGAAAATGTAATGACCTAAATACCTGAAGACCTTTGGTTTTATTCTTTGGCTTAGTAGGTTGTGTTTAAAATGGATTTAGGATAGTCTATGAATGACTTACAAGCTTTTTCATGAAAATGTTTTTTCATGAAAATACTTTTGACGCTTTTAAACCTGTTTTGAAAATATAGATTGAGTCATGTATCAATTTTTTTTTGAGAAATATTCCTCACTGCTCAATAAGACAAGTTTTTGATTAGGGACTGTCCTCTGCTCACTCGTTTTCTACTAGAGCGGTATCTACACACTTAAGAAAAAAAATCGAAGACGGCGAAAAAAAGTTGGCAATGTAGATGGCTCGCTGGCCGCTCGAGCGGTCCTTGATCAACTTGACTAATTTGATTCGTTTTTTAATTCCAGAATGTTCGCCCTTTGACCGCTCTCTGATGACTCAAACGCTTCCTCTCAAATATCAATTTTTCTTGGACCTCAATACTACTCGAATTTTAATTTTCGAAAAAAAAATACTACTGTACTTGCGGACCTATAAATAGGACAATCCTCTCTAAACTAGAATATCTCTCATGGGGCATAAAATCTGTTTCTTACGTCTTTAGAGAGCCAATGACAAATCCTAGATCCTTCAGATCCAAATACCAATCATACTTGATCCTTAAATTCAACTTCACACTTTGAAGAAGAAGAAGATCTAATGGTGAACCACCAACCCCACATTGATTGTGTGCATATTGAGAATCTTGTGAGGCACCCTTGAAGATTGCTTGGGATCTAGACAGATTGTGTGGTGATTGAGTCTTCTCAAGACTTCAGTGAGTGTATCTAGAGGATAGATTAAAGGAAGAAATCATCTAATCATGGGTATATTGATTGAGGTATAAGACTTATATACTTGTAATCGATTTTAAGAATAGTGGATTAAGTTAGTTGAACTGAGATTGGTTCTCTGATTTTTTTTTCAAGAGGGTTTGCACGTTAAATTTTTTGTGTTGTGGATGATTTATTTATTGTTATGATTTAGCGCACACATACAGTATCAGTCACACACTGTGTTAGAATCTTTCATTGATTGTCATATTCAATTTCTTCATCAATTGGTTATTGTGGTGGTTGACTTGTTGGAAGGATAAGGTTTGAGAATTGAATTGTTGTTGGGTTGCTAATTAACATATCTTGCATTCATTCATCTATCATGATATTTTTCAAAAGGGAAAATGGGTTCTTTAATTGAAAAATTAATTAATTAATTTAACAATTATGATAAATAGGTTTTAAAATTGGTGATTATTCGAATAGGAAGTGTTAAACTTAGGGTGTGTTTGATAACTCAACTTAAGTCTTAAAATTGAACAATTTTGGTGCTATAAGTGATTTTGACCTTGTGTTCACATTTGTCTGGGCAAGTTGGAAAGGGGTAGCACATGACTTAAGAGTTCTAAAAGAAACTATGAGTGATCTAGCTAATAATTTCCCAATTCTTCCTCCATGTTAGATGAAAATATTTAATTAATGTTACAAAATATTTATGTAAATAATTTATTTTATATTATTTGTGCAGATAAATACTTTTTATGCGATGCGGCATATACACATACCCGTGGATTTATGTTACCCTATTGTAATGTGCGGTGTTGGTTGTCTGATTTTCAAAATCTTTGTTCAAGATCAAAAGAAGAGTTATTCAACCAAGCATATGCTAAATTAATAAATGTGTTTGAACATGCTTTTGGAGTATTGAAAACTCATTTTTCGATACTAAAAAAGATGTCATCATATTCTTTTGCTGATCAAAGGAATATTGTAATTACTTGTATAAGCATACATAATTTTATCCAACGAACCCGTATCAGAGATGCTTTTTTGGACCAATTTAGTGATGTCAATGCTGCTTATGACAATCCCCATCAAAATTTGCATGCTTCAACTAGCTTGGAAGCTGGAGAAGGAAGGACACAAGCTGATCAAGTTTTTATGCTCAATTTGCGTGAACAAATGGCACAACAACTAAAATCTTCATTTGGATCGTAATTGTAATTTTCAAAATTTATGACAATTGGTAACTATAAGTGATTAATTTAACTTAAATTAAATTTATTAATATGTTTGTTAAATGTAGACTACAATATGATAATAGTGATTATGATTTATGTTATGAATTAAATTGATTTGATATATTGTCATTTTTTATTAGATAAACTCATATTTTATAAATATTTTTAAATTAAATAGTGAAAGGGTAAAACTAGAAAGTAATTTATTTTCAGACGTCAGTACATAAATTTCAGTGGGTACCAAACAGTCTATAAATTCAGCATTTAGCTTTCAATTTTTAAACTTCAACTTTCAGTTTTCAGACTTCAGCTTTCATTTTTAACAAACACAATCTTATTCACCCTTCGCTTCTAGATAGTGCGAGTCATTTATAATCATGATGGAAATATCCTAGAACACTGCCCCCATCATTTACATAGAGGTTAGGATAGCAATTGAATCAAAATATGTGGTGTCCATGTTATTTGAATTCTGTATCGTATTAATTCAAACCATTTTATTAGTTGTGCCATTTGTTTGATAAGAACCTAAATTATTTATTAACTGTGTCGTGTTTGGACAGATATAAAATCTGTAAAACAAAAATATACTACAAGGACTTCTGTATCCATTGAACCAAACATTTTTATGTTACTAGAAATGCACCACATGTGTTGCACGTAAATTTTTTTGTTAAAACATTATAACTAAATTAGATATTATCTCATACTTAAACTATTAGTATTATTTTCATAACTATAAACATCCAATTGACTCATTTTTGGTGATTTTTTTTATTCGAACTACCAAGTAGTAAGGATTATAAATTTTTATTCTCTTGATTTTTTTTTTTTTTTTGTCTTTCTTGTTTTTACTTTGTGCCTCAATAGTTTTTTACCAAATTATTTTGATTGTGAATGAAGACAAAAACTATATATATGTATCTATTTTTAGGCATTGGAGAGATGATATTGTATCAGTAGAGTTGTCGACCTCTATTAATATTGAAATTTTGGAAAAAAAAAATATGTATCATGTTAAACATAACATAGCTATTAAAAAGTTTTATATAGATAGAAACATTTATATGATTTGTTAGATATTAGTTTTTTATTTAAAAACATAGGAATATAATGATAATTTGTATATATTAAATACAAAAGGATATATTAGTCATTATAATTTTTTAAAAGGACAAAATAATGAATCAAAATTTTTTCATATTAAGGTAATTTTATTAGTAGTATAAATTCATAAATTAAAAAAATTTAGTTGATGCATATGCTTTCAAAACTAAGTTTAAAAACTTTTAGTTCTACAAACATTAAAAAAAAAAATAAAGAAATGGAATCAGGGTCAGGAAGTACCTTGTGTGTGGACACTTAAAGCTGTAATGGCCTAAAATCCACCCTGGAATGTATCACTATCTATCACCATTCATATTATGAGAGCAACTAATGAAATCCATAAATTAAAAAAATTTCATTCGTCATACATAACAACTAAACCATCATCCAAAATCAATACGTTAAATCATGACAATTACATCCAAAAAAAACTAAATATTATCTTGCAGTAGAATAAATAAAACATTATCCTTAACATTATCTCATAATTAACCTCTCAGTTTGGAACATAAAGGAAACAACTCTAAACATCTACCTCAGGATCCATGTTTCCTTCAATTTGAGTTTTCCCAATATACATGCTCATCAAACCTAAGCTCTTCCTTTAAACCATAATCTGAAAAAGATGTTATTTGTAGGGGGTGAGCACTAAGCTCTGCAAAAATCCTCTCAAACTCGAACAAGGTTTTGAAAACATATAAAACAGACCGGTCTCATTTTACCAAAATATCATATATATATATATAACTTTTGAAATAAAACAGTGATATTTTATCTGATCTCAAGTTTATATAGTAGCAATAAATTAAATGAAGAAGTAAAACCAATTTTCAGACAACAAACCACTATCAACAATGTTCCTCAAGTATGTAATAAGACTTCGCATGAGTACACACATTGAGAATATCTTGGCCCACACACACACCCAATCCTCGCAAGAATACACAACTTTAGGAAGGGAATATACCAATGCATCGGTAGTGGCGAATCCAACTTAAGAATAGTATATTAGCCCTCAATCTCGATACCCCTGAGCGAATAGTACTTTGTTCCTCACAAGACACTAACCCCACTATGAGTGGTAGGGAACCTTCAAACCCACTCGGAGTAAGAAACACATCTACCTACTCTACGATATCCGGTTAACGGTCACCCAAATTCATCAAAACATCCACACAAGAGATACAATACCAAACCAATTCACCAAATCACAAAATAACCAAGAGCCATATTTCCATAGGTATGTTTCCAGAACAACTCAAGAGATCATCAAGAAATATAATTTTATTGTTTAAATAAAACACTAGAGTTTATAAATCAAGAGCAATGGAATATCAAGATTAAAATCTATATTTCTTGAAAATTAGGGTTTTGATAACAAGAACGAGAATTTTATGACTATTGATTAGTAGTTAAAACTAGCATCTTACTAGGCCTTTTTATGACTAATTGTGCTTCGATAGAGTTTTAATGATGGCATTTCAGGAAAAAAATTATACAAGGGCCTAAAGTCAAAGCATACCAAACTTTCATGCAACAACTGCAGTTTCTAAAAGAAAATTGGAGAAGCTTGAAACAAGACATGAACGTTCGAACGCCAATCCGTGTTTGTACGTCATCTTGAATTATTGGAGGACCAAACTGCTGAGATGATGATACATGGCGTGTTGCAGCTAGAAGAAAAACAAATAGGTACTTGAGTACCACATTCGAACACCAACTAACATTTGAACGTTGACATGAATCACTTAAGGACCCTCGGAAGAGTGTGTTATTGCATATGGCGTGTGGAAGTTGCTCCCACAGAAGAACAAAGCCACTTAAGTGGGAAGTCCAAATCCCATCTAACGTTCGAACGTCCATCAAAGAAGACAGGAGACCACGTTTGACCGCCAACTAACGTTCGAACGTTGTCCTTCGATAGGCGGCAGAGTGGTTGATATTCTATCCCAACCTTGGGGCTTTCACTTGGACTTTGAAGACCTTACACTATTCTTTCACACTCCCTTGTCCCCTCCTCCTTGCCTATAAATACTCCCATTGTGGGAGCTTTAAAGGGGGGACTCACACTTATAGAGCTAGTTGTAGAGTTAGACTTAGATTTACATTTATTTGCATAGAAGAAGATAGATCATCTTTTGGTTGAGGTGAAAACCCTCCAAAAGTGACTAGCTTTCTTCTACTTTCATTATTAGTTTCATTTGCTTCGATTGTTTAAGCTTCTTTCTTCCCTTAAAGGAGTGAAACTCTTCTACTTTTCTAGAGTTTTACCAAAACTGTGAAGGGTGGAACATGATTCACTCATTCTTTGTCGAAGATCGGCTCCATGTGTAGTGTGTTTTACTTTGTAAATCCTTGGAGGGATGAACATCACTCACTTTTCTAGCTTTACCAAAGCCATGAAGAGTGAGTAGTTTCTCATTCACTCTTTAGTAAGAGGTGATGAACATGTATAAATCATCTAGAAGTTATATTTGTGTATTTCATTTATGTTTAATGTTTTATATTACACTTGCTTATTGAATGATTGAATGTATCTAGGAAAACTAAGGTACTTTGTAAAACCGTGGGTGCTTTCTATGACATAGATGAATCTTGTATAGAAAGACTCATTGGTTCTAGGCATGAAATGTAGATCTTCATGACTACATTTCAATCGTCACCATTATTGTGCTTCATTTAAAGAATGGAATACTAATGCAATTGTTAGATGCCTTGTAGAGACACTTGCTTGTTTGTAGACGAGTTGAGTCTCGATATAGACAATTCTTGTAAACTTCCACAAAGATATTGGAACCATGCTCTTAATTCTCACAATCCATCTTTATCTTTCAATTAACTTTATGTTGACACATGAGTTAATTGAGTTACCAAGCACAAGTACAATAAACCGGATGATTAACTACATGTTCAAATCCTCGAGCTAAAGGGTGACTATTATATTTAATAATTTATTATATTTTGTCTAGAAAACCCCCTTGAAAAGAGTCTTATATTCTATCTAGAAAATCCTATAACTTCAAATCTTATGAATTCCAGTTACTTGGTCTCTGTCATTACTTACTTTGAGACACCGATAATAGTTCCTTGTGGATTCGACTTCGAACTTAACCAGATTATTATTACAGCTTGACCGCCTTCACTTGTGTGTATACATTTCAAATCAAGTCAAGTTTTTGGCACCATTGCTGGGAAACCATAAACGGTATTTTTAAGTAAAAAGTGAAAAGACCTTCAGTTTTGTATAGATATATAATTTTTTTTATTATTGTGTACAAATTTTTTTTTATGTTTGAGGACGATCCTCATTTTCAAAATTTGCCAGAAGAATCTGTAGGATCTGTAAACCAGTCTGAACCATCTTCACCTAGTTTAGTAGCAGACTCTTCTGAGAATAGCATGATAGATAATAGGAGAGAAGGAGAAGTTCCTGTAAGACAAGGGGAAGATCATGTGACAGAGGGAGAAATTCCTAACATCCGAACTCTGCGGGATTATTTGCATCTCACAAGAAATAATGTCCCCTCTTGTTTTATCTTTCTTGCAAATGTGCCCCTCTTTACTTTGAAGACGGGTACAGTTCAACTACTTCCTCTATTTCATAGGCTCGAATCAAAAAACTCATATCTGCACATAAATGATTTTGAAGAAGTATGTGGAACATTTCAAGACAATTCTGAACTGACCAAGTTGAAACTTTTTTCTCTCTCTTTGAAGAACAAAGCTAAACAATGACTAAATTCTTTAAAAGCTGTTTCAATACCTAACTGGCAGACATTACAGAATGAATTTTTTAGAAATTTCTTTCCTCTACACTGCACCAATGCACTCAAAAGATAAATTATGAATTTTTCGGTCAAAGAAGGAGAGACCTTTTACCAAAGTTGGGAGTGATTCAAGAATTTTCTTCAGTCCTGCCCACACCATGCTTTTGAGAATTGGAATTTGGTAGAATTTTTCTATGACTCCTTACCCACTAGACTATGTCAGTTTGTCGAAATGATGGCTCAAGGAGAGATCATGGGAAAGAGTCCGGAGGAGGAATTCAATTTTTTTGACACCATATCTGATAGTTCTCAGATGTGGGACTCAGCCTCTCCTACCACTGTTGAAGTCCAACCATCTATTTTCCAAAGGGGTAAGTATGTATTGAGAGATGATGATGACCTAAGAGCAAAAATGACTACCTTGTCTCGAAAGCTAGAGGCTCTAGAGATGAAAAAAGTGCATCAAGTTGATGTTGGTCCTCCCACAAAACAAGTGTGTGAAATTTGTGCTTTGATAGGACACCCTACTGGGGAGTTTCCAACCATTCTGGCATTCAAAGAGGTCGTGTTGGTACAAACAAATGCAATTTCCAACTTCAACAAGCCTTATTCCAACCCATATTTTGAAGCATACAATCTAGAGTGGTGGAATCACCCGAACTCCAACCAACTCCCATGAACCCACAACAAGGTTCGCAACCAACACCTTAAGGAACTCCTGCATATCAACCACCACAAAAGAGGAGCGTTGAGGACACACTGAATCAATTCATGCAAAGCCAAATGAACTACAACAATAGTTCTACTCAGACTTTCACTGATTTCAAAACTCATACCTCTCAATTTTTTGAGGATCTTAAAAGCCATATCCAAAAGTTGACCCAATCCTTTCATGTGAAAAATTCTTCAATCATGAAAAATTCACAAGACCAAGCCCAAGTTGTTACTATACTAAGAAGTGGTATGGTGATTAACAAGACCATTGGAGACATGCTAATTCCAAAGCCAAAACCTAATTCAATCCCAATCAATGCACCAGTAGAGCTTGAACTTGTGAGTGAGGAAGAGCCTAAGCCTATGATTGAACAAGCACCAGAACTGTCAAAAGAAAAAGAAAAAGAACCTTTGTGTTGAATAACCAATCAGAAATTTACTAGCTTTTTAAGCAAGTAAAGATCAATATCCCACTTTTGGATGCAATCAAATAGGTTCCGTCTTATGCCAAGTTTCTGAAAGTTTGTGCATAGTCAAAAGAAGCCAGAATGTCCAAAAAAAGAGCCTTCTTGACAAAACAAGCCAGTGCCCTACTTTAACACAAAATCCCTCCAAAATACAAGGATCTAGGGTGTCCAACTGTGGCATGTGTCATTGAAAACTTCAGAATTGAACAAGCACTGTTAGATCTTGGAGCTAGCGTCAATCTGCTCCCTTTCTCAGTATACTAGCAGTTGGGTCTGGGTGAACTCAAACCCACTTATGTCACACTCTAGTGGGCTGATAGATCTGTCAAAATTCCTAGGAGCATTGTTGAAGATGTACTTGTCTAAGTGGACAATTTTGTCTTCCCTGTTAATTTCATTGTTTTGGATATTCAGCAAGCAATGCATTCAGAGAATCAAATTTCTGTCATTCTTGGTCGACCCTTCCTAACTACCTCAAATGCACTAATTAATTGCAGGAATGGAGTCATGAAATTAACATTCGGGAATAAGACTCTTGAGTTGAATATTTTCAATATCGCCAAACACTTAGGAGAGGACAAAGAAGTGAGAGAAGTAAATTCCATTGAGTCTCTAATACAAGAACATCTGAATAAAACATTTTATGAAAACCCTATAGATGATGATCAAAATCGAAAGAATTGTCCTACTCACATTGTTGGGACATGGGCCCCCAAATTCAAAGAAATCTCACAAAGTGGCACAAAGCCACTCTCTCATCAAGTGTCAAGCCACCAAAGCTTAAACTAAAATCTCTCCGATCTGACCTCAAATATGCATTCTTATGGGAGGACGAGTCATACCCAGTAGTTATTTCATCTAAGCTTATAGATTTGCAAGAGTTTAAACTGGTTGAAGTTCTTAGATGCCATAAAAATACCATTGGGTGGACCATCGCTGACTTGAAAGGTATAAGTCTGTTAATTTGCAATCATGCTATATACCTTGAAGAGGACTCAAAATCCTCTCATCAAATGCAATGACGACTGAACCCTCACATGAAAGAAGTTATGAGAACTGAGGTGCTCAAGTCCTTAGATGCAGGGATAATCTTTCCCATCTCAGATAGCAAATGGGTTAGCCCAACCCAAGTTGTGTCCAAGAAGTCTGGGGTCACAGTGGTCAAAAATGATGCCAATGAACTAGTACCAACTCGAGTTGTCACGGGATGGCGGATGTGTATAGACTATCCAAAACTCAATTTGATAACTAGAAAATACCATTTTTCTCTTCTCTTTCTTGATCAGGTCTTAGAGAGAATTGTAGGGCATGAATTCTACTATTTTCTGGATGGGTATTCTGGGTATAATCAAATCAAGATAGCACTAGACGCCTAGGAGAAAACAACATTCACATGCCCCTTTGAAACCTTTGCATTCAAAAAAATGCCGTTTGGACTTTGTAATGCTCCTGCAGCATTCCAAAGGTGCATGATGAGTTTGTTTAGCGATATGGTTGAGAAATTTTTGAAAGTGTTCATGGATGACTTCTCTATATACGGTGACTCGTTTGATAAGATGTAAGGAAGTCAATCTAGTGCTCAATTGGGAGAAATGTTATTTCATGGTAACACAAGACAATGTCTTGGGTCACATTGTGTCGTCTGAAGGCATAAAAGTTGACAAGACAAAAATAGATCTGATTGAAAATTTGCCCGCTTCCAAGACTGTTAAGGATGTTCGGCCATTTCAAGGACATGTAGGGTTCTATAGGAGATTCATAAAAGACTTCAATACCATAGTTAAACCCATGTGTCATCTCCTGAGTCAGGACGCAATTTTTGTGTGGAGTGCAGCATGCTAAAAAGCTTTTGACAAGCTTAAAGGTATGTTAATTTCTGCCCCAATAATGCAACACCCTGACTGGACCCTACCATTTGAACTAATGTGTGATGCAAGTGATTATATTGTAGGCACTGTGTTAGGGTAAAGAAAGGATAGGAAACCCTATGTGATTTACTATGTAAGCAAGACTTTGAATGATGCTCCAATGAATTACCCTACAACTGAAAAAGAATTGCTTGCTATAGTTTTTTGCTCTGGAAAAATTTTGCTCTTATCTTGTTTGTTCATCTGTTATTATATTCACTAACCATTCAACACTGAAATTTTTGCTCAGAAAGAATTATGTCAGGCCATGACTCTTAAGATGGATACTCTTATTACAAGAGTTTGATTTAATCATTAAGGACAAAAAGGGTGTTGAGAATGTGGTGATAGATCATCTGGGCAGGTTAACGTATGAATTTCATGAGGATGGATTGTCAATCAATGAGAATTTCTCCGATGAACAACTGTTCACAATTGAGGAAACACCATGGTACGCTGATATTGCCAAATTCCTTGCTACTGGTACGCTCCCTCCATCCTTTACAATGATGGATAAAAAGAAATTTTGGAGGGAGGTTTGTAATTTCTTTTGGGAAGATCCATACGTGTTCAAGTACTATAAGAATCAAATCATAAGGCATTGCATCCCCACTCATGCGAGCAGAAAGGTTATATCATTTTGTCATTCTAAAGTATGCGGTGGCCATTTCTTATCAAGAAAAATAGCTACGAAAATCTTGCAGTGTAGATTTTATTGGTCCACACTTTTCAAAAATGTCCATGCCTTTTGTCTAACATGTGATAGATGTCAAAGGTTGGGAAACATTTCTAAAAGAAACATAATGCCCTTAAACACCATTTTGGTGATTGAAATCTTTGACTATTGGGACATCGATTTTATGGGACTGTTTCTCCCTTTCTTTGGCTATCTGTACATGTTTTTAAAAAAAGCATAGTTATTAATACAATTATAATATCTATTAGAATAAAACTAAAAAATTAAATAAGGGGTCAAATTGTAATGAACACCATATCTTTTTGCTTCAATTGAGATAGTTTGGTATTTTAATTTGATTGTTTAAACGACCAAATTAAATTCCAATAGACAATATAATTGTATACTAATTACAATTTTTTAAGAAAAAAATAATTTTTTATTTTTTATTTTATTTTAATAAATGATACAATAGAACATGAATTTTAATTGTAAAATTTAAAATATTTAATATTCTATCTTTTATTGAAGTATTTTTGGCTTAAATATAACATTTTAAACTTGAGAGGTATAAGTAATATATGTTTATAAACTTCAGAGAGTTTGAATATAATTTATTAATGGATATATTTACAATAGTGGTCTAAGTGTTATGCGCTTATAAACTTTAGGGGGTTTAAGTATAATATTTCAAATGTCAAGGAGTCTGAGTGATTAAGTGACAAACCTCAGGGGTGTGAGTGTAATTTTTTCTATAATTTAAGTACTAAATATATTTTAGTTAATGAATTAATAGTGAGTGCTAACTTTAAACAAAATTTACTATTTATCTAATGTAATTGGTTGTCAAATTAAGTGCAACTATTATTATTGTAAAGTTTTTACAACCTCTTTCAAAAAAATTTAGAGTCCTAAAGTTCAACTTATTTTTTTATCTCATCTGATATTTATATTATATACACTCCAGTCTTATTATTAAAATTAATTTTCTATTGTATAATAGGTACGAATAATAATTTTACATTTGTATAAGTTAAATCTGAGGTAATTTTTTAATAAATTTTTTAACAATGCACAAGACGACTATAAAATAGAGTAAGTATAAGTAGTGCACTAATTATCTCAAATTAATTAACCATAGTCGTCTTAGTAAATTTTTTTATTTAAAAATAGCTCTTTTTGTCTATGATATCTAACAACTGTTGTAACTAGTGCATAAATGCATAGTGCAACAAAAGTGAGAAGTGATGAATTTAGGGAGAAATTCAATTTAAATGATTTTGAGAGAGATGTTAGTGACTGTTGGATAAGTCTATTTGAGATAGTTGGATCGACTTATTGAAGTCTGCCATCTATATAATAAAATATAATGATTTTGAATTTTGGAGACAAAGAGTAGCCCAGATCGTTTATCTCAAATTGTCTTAAGCTATTGACGTCTCAGACCGTTTTGATCTGACGTACCACATTATCTCTTTCGAAATATTTTTGCGGCTCAAAATTTTTAGTTTCCAAAATTGACACCACTACATTGAACTCGCCTCTCAATCTCGCCCAAAATTAATGCCATCTAAATTTAAAATTAATGTCCATATTTAAATTTTGACTCTCGCTCACACTGTTCTAAATAATATCCTTTCCATATCAGAGAAATCATTTTTTCACATCACTGCTTTAGAATATTCAATATAATGATGATATTATATTATTTATTCCGATTTCCTTTATCACCTGCATCAATCTCGATCTTTTCACCTAATTATTTCTGATATCCCCTTTCTCCACTGTTTCATTCTCGTTCTTCCTGTCGATCTTTGCCCCCAACGAATAGCCACCCAAGGCCGGTTCAACAGTATGAAAAAACAAAAAGCATGAGCTTTAGGCCCCAAATTTTTAGAAGGTCCCATAATTTTAGATACATCACTAACCCACAAAAAAAAATTAAATCTATTAAATTTTAAGCCCTACAAAAAAGCTCCAAAAAATTAAATCCAATTAAAATTTTTTTTCAATAATTTAGGCATATAACCCAATCCATAACATCAAAAACTTAGAAATTTAAAAAATAAAAAAATACTCAAAAGTCAACTTATATTTACTTCCACCCACCCACTCTCTCTCTCTCTCTCCCCATCCAATAAAAAAAATAAAAAATAAAAATAAAAGTTGAAATTAAACACCCTCTCTCCTTTTCTGTGGTAAAAAACAAAAATTGAAATCTCTTTCTCGGCAATATTAACACATCTTTCTTTTGTCTCCCTCTCACATAGAAAATTAAAAATAAATTTATTTTTTTTAAAAAAATAATACTAAAACTAAAAAGCCCTCCATTTAATATTTCTATTTTAGGCTTCAAATTGGCTTGAACCGCCCTTGTAGCCATTGGCACCCCTTTCTCTTCTATCTTTTTCTCTCCTCACCTAAACCCTTTTTCTTCACAGCAACACTATGGAGGCACCATTGGAGACACAATGATCAACTATCGACAATCTTGAAGCCTCACATGAGCATCCCTCCCTACCTCTCTCTCTCTCTCTCTATGCATATGTCTCACCTTACCGCAGCCACCCCTTANCTCTCTCTCTCTCTCTCTCTCTCTCTATGCATATGTCTCACCTTACCGTAGCCACCCCTTCATTCCCTTTCCCCTCTGCCACCAAAAATCATAACAGCCTACTAAACACCCTATATATCCAAAGCTAAACTCTTACCTACAGCCAACCAGCACCTCCACCCCCTTTACTCCCCAGTCCCCACCACTGCCACCGAAACCTCCCTAGCTAACAAATGCCTGCCCACCCCCACATGCATACATTGCTACCAAAACCCACCATAGTCACCGAAACACTAAGTGTTTGTATTATTGCTTCAATGAGCGGGCCAACATTATCCTTATTTTTCAGCAAACTTACTTTTGACTGCTATAGTGACCATTTATTACACGACGGCGCAGATCCAATGATCAGCAATGACACAACTCCAGCGGGACAATGATCTCCTAAAAAGTGGTTTATTGGTTTGGATTTTCTATTTTTTTTAGTTTTACATATTTTTAGGTTATTTACTATCTTATATTGTACGTTCTAGGATATGAGGACCTAAGATTGGTTTAGGCTAGCTAAGTGGTCCTTTGTGAACACTGATGAGTTCATCTATTTCTGGTGTTTGTTTTGTCCAAAAACTGCAAAAAATTTCAAAAGAACCAAGGAGCTCTTTTGATCAAGAGACAAACCTTTTATTTTTTTGGCAGATTTGGGAATGTTTTACATAAAAAAGAAAAGCAAAAATGACAGGAACCATTGTGAGATGTATGCACGATGTTTAATGAGTTCTCCATACTTCTATTCAAGGTTCTTTAGGTTGTCATGTCTGTATTTTAAAATATTATTTTCTCTCTAAAAAATTTCAAATCTTGACTTCAATTTAATGCTTTCTACACATTCATAAAATTTGCAAGTTATACACTATTTCTGCAGTATACTAAAATTCAACTTGATTTGTTGTCAATATGTCTTATAGTTCATTTGATTTGTTGCTAATTTGATACATTATTTGGCTTGGATTGTAGTTAAAAGTAAACTCGTCTCCTCGAAGCAGTACTGATGGTTGCTGAAGATATGTTTTAAGTTTGGAAGTGATAATAATGGTGGTTTTAGTGATGATAGTTAATCTCAAAGTTGTGATGGATGGGTGGTGGTGGGGTAAAGCTCTTGGGACAAATTTGTGCAACATAAAATTAACTTAGTTGATAAAATTTGGTTTGAATTGAATAGTAAAATTAATTTAAATAGTTGACTTGATTAGAATTTCAATTTAAGCACAAAATTTGACTAGTTATCAAAATTTATGCTAAGTGGTAATAATGGTAATGGTGGTATTTGTGATAATAGTTATGCATAGTTGTGTTTTTTAAGGATTTTGCTTGAATTCTTTATGAGACTCAAATTTTATGTATTTAGTTTCTCAATTTGATAATGTTAGCGTAGTTGGATTTAATCATGGAAATTTGATCAAGATCAGTTTCCATTGATGGCATGTTATCTCTCCAATATGTTTAAGTATGATATATGAAAAACATCTTTACTTGATAAGGTTTGCACATTTTCATATTTTTGTAAGGTCTTATTTTTAGAGAGAATTTAGTTGTAATTGTTTGAAAAAATAGAAAAAAAATATATTATATTTAGAGACACGAGCATTCTCTAAACTATCAATATACTATGAGGACAAAAAGTGTAATTTAACTCGATAGAGTGTTAAAATTTTAGTTTTGATTGATTTAGTCTTTGTTGATGTTGTTTATTATACTTTTTGTTGCAATTCATCTCTTAATCCCCCTTCCTTACTTTCTATCTCATATTTATTTGATTGTTTTCATACTACAATGATTTTTGAATCTACTACCATTTGGATATCAATCAATAATTAAACGGTCATTGAACAATGTTTGAGATTGTTTAGATTTGTATGCTTTCAATTTTTTTTNGGATATCAATCAATAATTAAACGGTCATTGAACAATGTTTGAGATTGTTTAGATTTGCATTCTTTCAATTTTTTTANTTTGAGATTGTTTAGATTTGTATGCTTTCAATTTTTTTAAAAAAAATAATGGGCCCATATTATATTTATCATTGTTTTTTCTTAGTTTTTCTAATTGGCAATTTTTTTATGGAATACAGTCTCTTAATGCACATGTATTTGCTTTCGATTTTTTTGTTTGTTACGTCGTGCTGTCAAGTATGGGCAATTGCTAGTATTTTATATTATAGATGTTTCATTTATTTTAGGACTACTCAACTAGTATAAATTTCTATTTTTATATACATTTAGAAAACAAAAATCATTTTACTAGTCAAACTAATTTTCAATTATGTTTCTCTTTTATTTTAAACAAATAGTATGTACCATTGTATATTGACTTCAATTAACGCAATTTTTATTTGTAAAATTTGAATTTAAAATTTAAATTACTATGTTATATCTCAAAAGGCAAAACAAATAATTTACAAATAAAACATATTTTAATATATATTTAATATTACTATTATTACCGAATAAATATTTATAGGGCCTCGTACAACATTTTTGCCTAGGGCCCCAAGTTAGGTTGGGGCGCCCCTGTTGGTCTACAAGTCCAGACGGACATCATGTAGGTCATTAAGGGCAAATTCATTGCAAAATACCTATTTATTCTTATTTAAATACAAATAAATNTTTTGCCTAGGGCCCCAAGTTAGGTTGGGGCGCCCCTGTTGGTCTACAAGTCCAGACAGACATCATGTAGGTCATTAAGGGCAAATTCATTGCAAAATACCTATTTATTCTTATTTAAATACAAATAAAATTTTTAATAAGAACCGTACCAAATAAACAATTTAAAATTCAAAGAAAATCAAATCNTGTAGGCACTGTGTTAGGGTAAAGAAAGGATAGGAAACCCTATGTGATTTACTATGCAAGCAAGACTTTGAATGATGCTCCAATGAATTACCCTACAACTGAAAAAGAATTGCTTGCTATAGTTTTTTGCTCTGGAAAAATTTTGCTCTTATCTTGTTTGTTCATCTGTTATTATATTCACTAACCATTCAACACTGAAATTTTTGCTCAGAAAGAATTATGTCAGGCCATGACTCTTAAGATGGATACTCTTATTACAAGAGTTTGATTTAATCATTAAGGACAAAAAGGGTGTTGAGAATGTGGTGATAGATCATCTGGGCAGGTTAACGTATGAATTTCATGAGGATGGATTGTCAATCAATGAGAATTTCTCCGATGAACAACTGTTCACAATTGAGGAAACACCATGGTACGCTGATATTGCCAAATTCCTTGCTACTGGTACGCTCCCTCCATCCTTTACAATGATGGATAAAAAGAAATTTTGGAGGGAGGTTTGTAATTTCTTTTGGGAAGATCCATACGTGTTCAAGTACTATAAGAATCAAATCATAAGGCATTGCATCCCCACTCATGCGAGCAGAAAGGTTATATCATTTTGTCATTCTAAAGTATGCGGTGGCCATTTCTTATCAAGAAAAATAGCTACGAAAATCTTGCAGTGTAGATTTTATTGGTCCACACTTTTCAAAAATGTCCATGCCTTTTGTCTAACATGTGATAGATGTCAAAGGTTGGGAAACATTTCTAAAAGAAACATAATGCCCTTAAACACCATTTTGGTGATTGAAATCTTTGACTATTGGGACATCGATTTTATGGGACTGTTTCTCCCTTTCTTTGGCTATCTGTACATGTTTTTAAAAAAAGCATAGTTATTAATACAATTATAATATCTATTAGAATAAAACTAAAAAATTAAATAAGGGGTCAAATTGTAATGAACACCATATCTTTTTGCTTCAATTGAGATAGTTTGGTATTTTAATTTGATTGTTTAAACGACCAAATTAAATTCCAATAGACAATATAATTGTATACTAATTACAATTTTTTAAGAAAAAAATAATTTTTTATTTTTTATTTTATTTTAATAAATGATACAATAGAACATGAATTTTAATTGTAAAATTTAAAATATTTAATATTCTATCTTTTATTGAAGTATTTTTGACTTAAATATAACATTTTAAACTTGAGAGGTATAAGTAATATATGTTTATAAACTTCAGAGAGTTTGAATATAATTTATTAATGGATATATTTACAATAGTGGTCTAAGTGTTATGCGCTTATAAACTTTAGGGGGTTTAAGTATAATATTTCAAATGTCAAGGAGTCTGAGTGATTAAGTGACAAACCTCAGGGGTGTGAGTGTAATTTTTTCTATAATTTAAGTACTAAATATATTTTAGTTAATGAATTAATAGTGAGTGCTAACTTTAAACAAAATTCACTATTTATCTAATGTAATTGGTTGTCAAATTAAGTGCAACTATTATTATTGTAAAGTTTTTACAACCTCTTTCAAAAAAATTTAGGGTCCTAAAGTTCAACTTATTTTTTTATCTCATCTGATATTTATATTATATACACTCCAGTCTTATTATTAATTAATTTTACATTTATAAGTTAAATCTGAGGTAATTTTTTAATAACTTTTTTAACAATGCACAAGACGACTATAAAATAGAGTAAGTATAAGTATTGCACTAATTATCTCAAATTAATTAACCATAGTCGTCTTAGTAAATTTTTTTATTTAAAAATAGCTCTTTTTGTCTATGATATCTAACAACTGTTGTAACTAGTGCATAAATGCATAGTGCAACAAAAGTGAGAAGTGATGAATTTAGGGAGAAATTCAATTTAAATGATTTTGAGAGAGATGTTAGTGACTGTTGGATAAGTCTATTTGAGATAGTTGGATCGACTTATTGAAGTCTGCCATCTATATAATAAAATATAATGATTTTGAATTTTGGAGACAAAGAGCAGCCCAGATCGTTTATCTCAAATTGTCTTAAGCTATTGACGTCTCAGACCGTTTTGATCTGACGTACCACATTATCTCTTTTGAAATATTTTTGCGGCTCAAAATTTTTAGTTTCCAAAATTGACACCACTACATTGAACTCGCCTTTCAATCTCGCCCAAAATTAATGTCATCTAAATTTAAAATTCTGTTCAAATTTAAAATTAATGTCCATATTTAAATTTTGACTCTCGCTCACACTGTTCTAAATAATATCCTTTCCATATCAGAGAAATCATTTTTCACATCACTGCTTTAGAATATTCAATATAATGATGATACTATATTATTTATTCCGATTTCCTTTATCACCTGCATCAATCTCGATCTTTTCACCTAATTATTTCTGATATCCCCTTTCTCCTCTGTTTCATTCTCGTTCTTCCTGTCGATCTTTGCCCCCAACAAATAGCCACCCAAGGCCGGTTCAACAGTATAAAAAAACAAAAAGCATGAGCTTTAGGCCCCAAATTTTTAGAAGGTCCCATAATTTTAGATACATCACTAACCCACAAAAAAAATTAAATCTATTAAATTTTAAGCCCTACAAAAAAACTCCAAAAAATTAAATCCAATTAAAATTTTTTTTCAATAATTTAGGCATATAACCCAATCCATAACATCAAAAACTTAGAAATTTAAAAAATAAAAAAATACTCAAAAGTCAACTTATATTTACTTCCACCCACCCACTCTCTCTCTCTCTCTCCCCATCCAATAAAAAAAATAAAAAATAAAAATAAAAGTTGAAATTAAACACCCTCTCTCCTTTTCTGTGGTAAAAAACAAAAATTGAAATCTCTTTCTCGGCAATATTAACACATCTTTCTTTTGTCTTCCTCTCACATAGAAAATTAAAAATAAATTTATTTTTTTTAAAAAAATAATACTAAAACTAAAAAGCCCTCCATTTAATATTTCTATTTTAGGCTTCAAATTGGCTTGAACCGCCCTTGTAGCCATTGACACCCCTTTCTCTTCTATCTTTTTCTCTCCTCACCTAAACCCTTTTTCTTCACAGCAACACTATGGAGGCACCATTGGAGACACAATGATCAACTATCGACAATCTTGAAGCCTCACATTTGCATCCCTCCCTCCCTCTCTCTCTCTCTCTCTCTCTCTCTATGCATATGTCTCACCTTACCGCAGCCACCCCTTAATTCCCTTTCCCCTCTGCCACCAAAAATCATAACAGCCTACTAAACACCCTATATATCCAAAGCTAAACTCTTACCTACAGCCAACCAGCACCTCCACCCCCTTTACTCCCCAGTCCCCACCACTGCCACCGAAACCTCCCTAGCTAACAAATGCCTGCCCACCCCCACATGCATACATTGCTACCAAAACCCACCATAGTCACCGAAACACTAAGTGTTTGTATTATTGCTTCAATGAGCGGGCCAACATTATCCTTATTTTTCAGCAAACTTACTTTTGACTGCTATAGTGACCATTTATTACACGACGGCGCAGATCCAATGATCAGCAATGACACAACTCCAGCGGGACAATGATCTCCTAAAAAGTGGTTTATTGGTTTGGATTTTCTATTTTTTTTAGTTTTACATATTTTTAGGTTATTTACTATCTTATATTGTACGTTCTAGGATATGAGGACCTAAGATTGGTTTAGGCTAGCTAAGTGGTCCTTTGTGAACACTGATGAGTTCATCTATTTCTGGTGTTTGTTTTGTCCAAAAACTGCAAAAAATTTCAAAAGAACCAAGGAGCTCTTTTGATCAAGAGACAAACCTTTTATTTTTTTGGCAGATTTGGGAATGTTTTACATAAAAAAGAAAAGCAAAAATGACAGGAACCACTGTGAGATGTATGCACGATGTTTAATGAGTTCTCCATACTTCTATTCAAGGTTCTTTAGGTTGTCATGTCTGTATTTTAAAATATTATTTTCTCTCTAAAAAATTTCAAATCTTGACTTCAATTTAATGCTTTCTACACATTCATAAAATTTGCAAGTTATACACTATTTCTGCAGTATACTAAAATTCAACTTGATTTGTTGTCAATATGTCTTATAGTTCATTTGATTTGTTGCTAATTTGATACATTATTTGGCTTGGATTGTAGTTAAAAGTAAACTCGTCTCCTCGAAGCAGTACTGATGGTTGCTGAAGATATGTTTTAAGTTTGGAAGTGATAATAATGGTGGTTTTAGTGATGATAGTTAATCTCAAAGTTGTGATGGATGGGTGGTGGTGGGGTAAATCTCTTGGGACAAATTTGTGCAACATAAAATTAACTTAGTTGATAAAATTTGGTTTGAATTGAATAGTAAAATTAATTTAAATAGTTGACTTGATTAGAATTTCAATTTAAGCACAAAATTTGACTAGTTATCAAAATTTATGCTAAGTGGTAATAATGGTAATGGTGGTATTTGTGATAATAGTTATGCATAGTTGTGTTTTTTAAGGATTTTGCTTGAATTCTTTATGAGACTCAAATTTTATGTATTTAGTTTCTCAATTTGAT
Source organism: Ilex paraguariensis (assembly GCA_963454935.2). NCBI lineage: Eukaryota > Viridiplantae > Streptophyta > Magnoliopsida > Aquifoliales > Aquifoliaceae > Ilex > Ilex paraguariensis. The sequence goes on along the minus strand of CAUOFW020001825.1, from coordinate 898,243 downwards.
AATGTTAGCGTAGTTGGATTTAATCATGGAAATTTGATCAAGATCAGTTTCCATTGATGGCATGTTATCTCTCCAATATGTTTAAGTATGATATATGAAAAACATCTTTACTTGATAAGGTTTGCACATTTTCATATTTTTGTAAGGTCTTATTTTTAGAGAGAATTTAGTTGTAATTGTTTGAAAAAATAGAAAAAAAAAATATTATATTTAGAGACACGAGCATTCTCTAAACTATCAATATACTATGAGGACAAAAAGTGTAATTTAACTCGATAGAGTGTTAAAATTTTAGTTTTGATTGATTTAGTCTTTGTTGATGTTGTTTATTATACTTTTTGTTGCAATTCATCTCTTAATCCCCCTTCCTTACTTTCTATCTCATATTTATTTGATTGTTTTCATACTACAATGATTTTTGAATCTACTACCATTTGGATATCAATCAATAATTAAACGGTCATTGAACAATGTTTGAGATTGTTTAGATTTGCATTCTTTCAATTTTTTTAAAAAAAATAATGGGCCCATATTATATTTATCATTGTTTTTTCTTAGTTTTTCTAATTGGCAATTTTTTTATGGAATACAGTCTCTTAATGCACATGTATTTGCTTTCGATTTTTTTGTTTGTTACGTCGTGCTTTCAAGTATGGGCAATTGCTAGTATTTTATATTATAGATGTTTCATTTATTTTAGGACTACTCAACTAGTATAAATTTCTATTTTTATATACATTTAGAAAACAAAAATCATTTTACTAGTCAAACTAATTTTCAATTATGTTTCTCTTTTATTTTAAACAAATAGTATGTACCATTGTATATTGACTTCAATTAACGCAATTTTTATTTGTAAAATTTGAATTTAAAATTTAAATTACTATGTTATATCTCAAAAGGCAAAACAAATAATTTACAAATAAAACATATTTTAATATATATTTAATATTACTATTATTACCGAATAAATATTTATAGGGCCTCGTACAACATTTTTGCCTAGGGCCCCAAGTTAGGTTGGGGCGCCCCTGTTGGTCTACAAGTCCAGACGGACATCATGTAGGTCATTAAGGGCAAATTCATTGCAAAATACCTATTTATTCTTATTTAAATACAAATAAATTTTTTAATAAGAACCGTACCAAATAAACAATTTAAAATTCAAAGAAAATCAAATCTCCTTAATTTTAGATCTTTTATAATTAAACTATTCACATAAAATTCACATTTCAAAATTTGAAATAGATTTAAATCTCCTTATATATATAGTTCTTCACCAAATAGGAAATATCTATGACATATTTATTGTGATCTAGTCATATTAGAAAAGACACAAGGGTTAATAAAAAAGAATCTGACTGCTCTTAAATATTAACGGATCGACTCAATGACTCGGATGATTTTTATCTTTACCCATCTAATTTATTATACTGTTTGGATTTAAAAAATTAAAAATTATCATAACATATTATATATATTTTCAATTCTATGGTCAAATGTAAACCCTCACATGTTGATATTAATATAATGATAAAAGTGTTTAGTAATTTTAATATATGTAATGGCGTAGGAATGAACCATACAGGTTATAACTGTAGAAATGCTAATATTGTAAAAATCCGGGTAAATATATGAAATCGTTTGTAATAGAATTTGTACCAACTATGTTTGATGTACAAATGTATGTTATGGAAGTTTGGGTTGGCTTTGGAAGGGTTAGAAATGAGTTGAAAATGAAAAATAGGAAAAAGGGACAAAAGTTGCCAAAGGGTACCGGTACGCTGAGGTCCAGTAGCTTAAGCGTACCGGTACGCCGAACTCCAGTAGCATATGCGTATCGGTACGCCCATTAAAAAAAATCTAATTTCTTCAGATTGCGAACAATTGGCCCTCCCTCCACTATAAATATTTAAGGACATCTCCTTTACCCCCATTACAACACCTCTAACCCTAGAAAATCTTAGAGATGAAGAAAAAAAGAGAAAAACACAAGATCAAAAGGAATTTATACTTCAAAGAAGATCAAAACTTCAAGCTTTTCAAGAACACTCTTCTCCACCCATTTTCTTCTATTCTTTCACTTCACTCTCACTCAAACCTCTTAGAACCCTAGGAGAAGATAAGAAGGGAACAAGAAAAGGGAGGAAGAGAGTCGCTAGAGCTTGGGTTAGCTTGGAAATTCGGATTCAAGGTAGGGGTTTCTCCTATTCTCTTACATTGAGGCTAGGGCTTATCTATATTTATTCTTTTGACTCTAAATCTTATGTACATGCTATGAAATCATTATTTCTTGGTATTCTTGCAAAGATCACCATGCTTTAAGCAAAGTAATGGTTGGATAGCCATTAAATCTCTTTTCTTGGCATGAAACCCTAGTTTTCAAGATAAATGGATTTTTCTCTTAATTTTTCCTTTGTTCTTAATTTCAAAACTCTAGTGCTTTGTATTGAACAACAAAATGGAATTTGTAAAATCCGAAAAAAAAAATTATTATTATTATTATTATTAAAAAATCCTAATAAAAGGGGTAAAATAATAATTAATTGTTTAATTATGGGTCAAAAATATAAATTTCAAATAATAATAATAATAATAATAAATTTATACTATATATATATATAAGTGGAAGACTTTGTCTTCCACTTTTTATTTCTTTTCCAGCCGGCGACACAGTGAGAGTGAGAGAAAAAAAAAAATGAGTTTTTTTTAGTTTTTTCTCTTTTCTTCCTTCTTAGATCTACGAAAATTTACCCGTTTAATCGCTTCGGGCCAAGAACTAAAGTTGCTCTACTCAGCGAGAGCTACGCAACCACACAAAATATCGTATTTTTCTCCGAAGGAATATCAAAGCCGATAATCTAAGTCTAAAACTTAGGAAACTAAATTTGGGCTTCCTTGGCGTTCTAGTAAGTGGTCTCACGCTACGAGAGGTAGGATTTTCCCTATTTAGATTTAATTTCAACTTAAAATATGGCATATGAAATGAGTAGATTATGAGTGTATATCACATGTTAGGTCTTGACTAGTGTGACTAGTGGGTCAAATATAAAATTTATAATTAATCTTGTGATTAATAAAATTCTATTGTGATTAACTTGGTATAAGTTAATGTTAGTAGTTTAAAGCATGTTAATTGTATGTTAGCATTACTTTATATTTTAATGGAAGATCAAGTTTAATAAAATTATTAACTTGTTATATGATTGTGAAATAATATATATATGTTAAATGATTATTTAACATATGATTATTTTGGTGGACTTGTGCTTATGTTAAACATGTTGTCATGTTGCAAGTCATAGCATGCTAGTTGTGTAAATTGATGTGCTCTTTAGGTGTTTGATTAAATGCCTAGGTGAATACAAGTATGTTAGTTGAGTTGATTATCTTACATAACATGCTTGAGATCGTGTTAAAATGTCATTACATTGTATTTCATTATGCATGGGTTGCACTACATTCATGGGCATTGACATGGGTGAGAGTGTATGCATGGTATGAAATCAATCACCACGTAGGTGGTTGAACGTGGACTCGGAAAAGTCGCACCAAGGTTCGGTTGAGTCGCACGAGAAATTAAATGGATAAATGTGTTGGGGACAGCACGAAGGGCTAGATTCTCCCTCGGGTGCAAGACCCGCTTACTTGGTTTATACACTTTCCGGCGGTGAAATTCCAAAAAAGTGTAACGGCGGAAACGGAGCCGCAGGTGGGATGTCCTGAAGATCCGTTGATGGTTGGTGTCCCATTGGTGTAATACCATAAATCATCTCCCCACAAAGACACAAGAAAATGAATTAATTAGCATTGAGTGTACATAACACCAATGATGGGGGCTTGGAATGCTCGGATACATACGCATGACATTGCATGTGTTATGGGAGCTCAGGATGGGGCTCGGGGTTGGTATTGCTTGCGTGAGTCTCATCTCATGGCATGACATGATCTATAACATTCAATCATAATAGACATATTTAAATGAATGTATCAAATGATTGTTGCATGTGACATTCCATATTCATTTAGGTTGAGAGGTATTCTCTATAGGCGTTACCCTATTGAGCGTTAGCTCACCCTTTATGGGAACATTTTTCAGGTATCGCACAGGCTTCCACCGAAGGCGAGGCCATGGGCCCGCTTTGACGACAGAGCCGGTCTGTGGCTTTTATTTTGACATTGTAGTCCCTTGTTTATACTTACTTTTGGCCTTGTATAATTTTTGTAACAAACATTTGTTTAAATTTACAAAGGCATGTATATGAGACTCTTTTGGGACATTTATTCTTTTACGAATAAATGTATGTACTGATAATGATTATGGTAGTATTCGAGACTATACAATTGTGAATGGATAGATAGACCCGGTGTGGTCAATATTGTACATGTTGCATTTTGAGTAGAGCTCCTCGTACAAAGGAGACTTTGACCAAATTTTGTTAAGTTATGGATCCCGAGAAATAGGGCATAACGGTGTGGTATCAAATTACACGATATCCACCAGTATTCTACGGGTCGATGGATAATCAATCGGATAATTACAGACACCCGGATTATGGGCTGTCACAGCTTGGTATCAGAGCCTAGGTTCACGATTTACCTAGGGCTTACAGGGCATGGGTTTAAGT